>JAVDBV010060617.1:0-14562 GCA_032619315.1 Piper longum
ACTAAAATACCCTTGACTTTATATTAAATAAATTACTTATACATGGGTAAAATGGGAATTATAAATTGACAATGACCGAAATACCCCTAAATGACGAAAATACCCTTAATTTTATATTAAATAAATTATTTATGAATGGGTAAAATGGGAATTTATGCAGTGACGGAGTGGAGGGGAGGGAGAGGGTGGCATTCTCGTAATTAAAAATTGACTCGAGTCCGACTCGAATATAAAATAATAATTAATTCAAAATAATTTTAAAAAAATCCCCAAAAATATTAAAAAATATAATAAACTATAATACACATAATAATATCAAAATAACATCAATATATGATTTTTATATATTTATATTATAAATTGTCAATATTTTTTTTTTAAAACCGATTCGGACCGATTCCGATTCTGATTCCGATTCAGACCGATTCGTGACCGATTCCAAAAAACCGATTTTTGGCCGATTTAGACCGATTCCGATTCCGATTCCGATTCATTGGAAAACCGATTCCGATTCCGATTCCGATTCATGCAACCATGAATAGAACTACTGGTTTACTCATCATTGATCTATTTGTTTACCAATCATTGATGGTTCTATAACCGCTAAGCCCACGTTACATGCAATAATACCTAGAATTACTACTAAAAAAATATTGTTTGGCCATGCAGGTTTGCCATAATAATTATGCCGCATCCTTTTAGGTAAATTCACTCTTAATACAAGATCATTCAAATAGTGTTTCATAACAAGTCATTTTAGTAAGTAATCATACTTAATATTTGCCTATTACGTAGATTAATATTTATAGTTTGTGTGATTTAAGTTTCATTTAACAAATTTAAAAGCTTAAAATATATTTTTTTCATAAAATTAGTGAACAATACTTATAAATATTATTGTAAAGTGGATTTTTTAATACAGTGGGGAGCAGGTTATTTGGCTCGTATGATTGACATAGATAGTATCTAATTTTATAAGCCAAAATTGCAATTAACAAAAAATTATAGATAAATCATATTGCATATGAAATGAGTTTTAAATCTGTCAATTTTTAGGCCTTAGTTAAAGAATAATTCATGTGTTGAAAAGGATATGACGATGGTCAAACCTAAACCTAGTCTGAAAATTTAATAGCCTGCCTAATCAGGTGCAATTTTTTTTTTTGCGTTTTTTAATTTTTTCTTAAAAGTTTCGATACAAATAAGAAATTAATGAAACCTGGATATGATTCAAATAGTGTTGAATTTGATGTAAATGATTGACTGAACACTATTATGGGATGGATGATTAAAAAAGCATGGAGTGGACAAAATGGAGAAAGATTCATATGTATCTAATAAGTGTCGGTTCAGCGAATCGGCATCCCTTCCTGCGTCAACCTTAGTTATATTTTAATTATTTCTAAGCTTTGATCTGTGAGGTTATTATCTTGGTCAAATTTATAGGGTCGTCTTAATGAGGCTAACTATAAGAGTTAACAAACACCCTATGTAACAAAAATTGAAGCATGAGAGGTACCAACCGTCGAGATAGATCCCATTTAATCATCTGGCTTAGACTAATTTTGAGGCACCAATGTCAGTTATTATTATTATTATTTAAAACAATACGAATCATTGACTTTTAAAAAAGAGCGAATTATTTTTAAAAACAAAAAACCATTTAATTAATGTGAAAATGCGATTTGTTTTTATTTTTTAAACAGATGCATATTATTCGATGCGGCTAGAATAAGCTAACAAAATAGAAAAAGACGCAGGAAAACGACTCGTGTGGATGAGAAGTGCACTGTCCGAGAAGAATTAGAAATGGACGAGGCGTCCGGGCCCACAGAGACTTCTCTTTCAATCAACATGGCCCACGTCAGGCACGTAGGTCTGATTTTGGGATGCCGATTGTCTCCAAAAAGTGGAGAAACAGGTGGCAGTTAGCTATTGGCCACTTGTGTATGAATGGTCTTCGTATTATTGAGGAAGTGGGGCCCGATCTAAGGGCGTGGGACGCAGGCCTCAATTTGCCACATGATGGAGGCGTGGTGTTGGTCGGGTCTTAACCGGGCCCACACTACCCATTTTCGACCCACGGTTGAACCTAGGCTTGCCTTTTTTATTATTAGACGAGTGAATGATGATCGACGACGATGACACTTTTGACTCAGAATTAGGCTCATTCTCAGCCATAATCCCTCAAACTAGGAGATCATAAAATTACTTTTTATTAATAACAAAACATAAATGCGTACGTGTAATCGAAGTGAGACACGCTATTGATAGATCCTGCTTGTTGTCGAGTTAGAATTCACAAAAATTAATCGTGGGAGCCAACAAAATGTGGAATTAAATCGTATCGGTCTATAGACCGGAGTTATTACTCATTTTTGTATAACGAATTTATTTCTCTCTTTTCTTGAATTTTTTTCACGACTCGGATAGATAATTTGATCCTGGGTGCCAACAAAACGTGGAATTAAATCATATAATGAATTTATTTCTCGTTCTGTTAGAGATTATGTTAGAGTTCAGAAAATGCGATCAACATGTAGAATTCAGAAAAATTTGATCCGGGATAGATAATGTGGAAAATTAATCCTGGGAGCGAACAAAATGTGGATATAATTGTATCGGTCTATAGACCGGGGTTATTACTCATTTTTGTTTAATGAATTTATTTCTCTCTTTTGTTGAATTTTTTCACGACTCGGATAGATAATTTGATAAATTGAAAAATACTATTAGGCCGAGTTACATCGGATTATGTTAGAGATTTGGCTTGTCTCAACTTTAACTCATCTACAATCAATAGTTGAACCAAAGCTAGCCCCCTGCTTATTGGAAAGTTTTGGCTCATCTACAATCCGATTATGCTTTTTCCAAATGTTGACGATTAGTGTGTTAGACTACTATTAGTGGTATAAACAAGCCAAACTTACTCGTGAGCTTTTTGTATTCGGCTCGGCTTACATTTATTAATATTGTGCTCGAAAAATATTTGGCTCGAAATAGATAAGCTCGTAGAATAACGAATAATGCTTAAGCAAAGGAGTGTTCGATTTGGCTCTGCTCGAAACTCGAATTCAATGTGTTCAAACTCGAAAAAATGTTCGGCTCAACTAGGCTCGTAAATATTATTGAGGTCACATTGAAATTATATAGTATTCAAAAAAATTTTAAACTTATATAAGTCGAGCACATAAACATTCGCTAGATTTCGGCTCAGCTCAAACCAAACCTAAATACTATAAATTTTATACAAACTATTGACTCGTTTATATTAAAGTTCGGCTCGACTAGGCTAGGCTCGTTTACACCTGTAAGCACATCCACTCAACTCATACCACTAATAATAGTCTAACACACTAATCATCAACATTTGGAAAAAACAATTAAAAGCCACAGTTTGATTCATCGTATATTTTGTTGTCATGGGCCTGGTCCGTGTTAACATGATACTGGGCCAAGGCGGGGGAGAAAGCGAGGGCCAAGTCGGCCCATCTAATCATTTGCTGCTCACCTTCTTCCCCGTCCGATCTACTCCTCTTTCAACTCCGATCGGCGGCAGTGGCGGCCGCCGGAGAGGAGGAGGTGGTGAGGGTGGCGACGTACTTTGCGATGACGTTGGGGGCATTCTTATTCTGGCAGTCAATGGAGAAGGTCCATGTCTGGATCGCCCTCCACCAGGACGAAAAGGTGCTTCCTTTTTACCCGCTCATCACCTGATTCCTAACTTTCCTGTTTTCATTTCCGTTTAGCTTTTGTCGATCGATTTTAGTAAAATTGAACATGCGAGCTTGCTATTTATAGGATTATATGTTGTGTTGGATTTAAAAGAGTGGATCTTTTTGGGATTTCTGCAGTTTTGTTATTGCGTCACTTTATTGTTTTCATTTGAAGATGTCAGAATTGGTGGTATAATAATGCTTTGATATTGGAACTGCATAAGCTCGTCTCCTTTATGGCAACGTTGAGTCACGTAACATAATCGCTTGCTGATTAACTTGATCATCCGATCCGAGCTGGTATATTAATTCTATTTTTCATAATCACCAAATGGTACCAACTTTTTTTTAATCCATTACAGAAAGGTACCTTTGTAAGAGAAACAATTGTTGGGCAAGTTGTTTACCGAGCTTCACATCTGTATAGAAAATATTCTATTAATTTCCTTTAGGCTAATTCCTCAACCAGTTTTTTTTGCAGTTCCTGACATATCCAGGATATAAGTTTTGTAACTTTGTTGCATTTTAATTCCAATCCAATGACTTGTTTAGTAGTTTGGCTGTTATGAGTACTTTCGAGAAATTGCCACAAGAAGATTCGTTGCCTCATTTATTTTCCTTCATGATGAGCAGGAGGTGGTTTTATAGTATGGCTGTTGGGAGTGGTGACAATTGAGATTTGTGAACATTGTTTGAGATGGTTGGGGCATGGGTAACATAAACCCAAATACGATTGTAAAGAGATTTGGTTACAATTTTGTAACATGCAAAAGAGGGCAGACGAAGAATATAGGAAAGATATGGATTTGCACAATTTGAGCCTCTGATATGATTTTCGATTTAGTGGAATGACTGAATAGAATATATGCTTCCGGCGTACATTTGGGATAAGATGGAAGAAGATGGACCATAACTTTATGAATTCTTTGAGGGGATGATGAATATTAATATAAAAATGTCCATCAAATTTTAAAAATTACTAGTACTAAGGGTTCTGTTTTCACAAAAGAAAAAAGAAACTACTAGTATTGCCCTTCGGGTGCAAATATTTTGAGCTTTGATCATGTTTTGTATGTACATTCTATAGTAGGTGATTTTATTTTCTGCTCGTGATTGGGCATATTTGAATGTTAATTGCTGGTTATTCTGTTAGCCTGATCTAACCCATTATATTTCCTTATACAGCAAGAGAGATTGGAAAAGGAGGCTGAAATCAAGCGAGTCAGAGAAGAATTACTAGCTCAGGCCAAACACAAGGACTCTCTTGTGTGATTTCTGCCTGCTTTTGCACTTCTTCCGTCTATTGGTATTTGGCTCTGCACCATGCATGGATCTTGAAAGCGGATCCTTCATTGTTACTGTACGATGCTTGTATTCGTTGTCGACTTTCCTTGAAGTGGAAGCTTATTGACTTCCATTGTTTTAGTGCAAATTTAGACTTGATAATAATAAGTTGGCATTTAGATTTTAAGTTCCAGAATAGAGATGCACTTGTGGGCTTGTGGTATTAACGTGAAAATGTGCTCCTCATCATCTTGACATGTAGTGTTTGGCTTTATGGTGCTTAAATGGATTCAATCCTATCTAATTATTTATGCAAACTGTCATCCCAATTTCAACTGTCAACTAAATTTAATAAGAGGAAAATATTTTTGGTAAAAATATTTTTATTTCTCTAAGTGCAAATTCAATTAGTTTAAATTGATGGGTTTAAATTTTTTTAAATAATTAATCAAATTAAAGATTTTAAGTTCATCTCTACTAATATATTAAATCTTATTCAGAAAAATATTGAACCTAAATTTTAAGGGATGTTAAATTCCACCGACCTCTTTAAGAGATGTTAAATAAACTTCATCTTTTAAATTCCTTATTAATATACTATCATCCATCTACATACTACTATCTATCGAATGACATTCCACTATTTATCCAACACAGTCTCAAATTTGAACTAATTGGGTCTTTATCAGGCCACTAACTCTAACTTATGAGCTAACTCTAATTCATCGACTTACACACCTCCATTATGTCTAGCCCAATAAATGATACAAATATTTATTAAAACATAAAAATGGCAAACATTGTAGTACTATAGCGGCGTAGACTTTAATTAAAGCCTAAAGTGGCAAGTGCGGGAGAGTATGAGAATAATCTAGCATCTAAAATTGATGTGAATGTAGGCCTTAATAAATCCCAAGAGTTAAATGCTTAAGTGACCAACTAATCATTTTAGAAGTGACCCAAATCATGTTGATGCTTAGAGGAGGGCATAAAAAGTTCCCACAAAGTAATTCAATGTTTTCCTTTGCGCTGTTAGTATTTCTTTTTCTTCACAAAAAAAAGATCATCATCTTGACAAATGGGAAACCTCTTTCCCCCTTTCTTATATTTCCTTCGTGAGATGTAAACCTATTATGCAAAAGAACACATAGCGATGAGCCAGTGGTCTATTTTACTGTTTACACATTGAAGTTAGGTGAGCCGAGTAGTCTCTCATCCTCACGGAGATTATCACTCATGGAGATTTGCAAGTTCGGCCTAGCAGTCATCTTGAACCACTCATTTTCTACTCTGAAAAAAACCCACTGAAATCGGCGAAGCATTTCCAAAGCAGCAATGGTGAAAACCGTCAAGTAATTGTGACGAAGATGGGCCGACAGCTTATAAGTCCAAGTGCACCGCAGGATCAGGTTGCTCCCGATCATCCAATAATACACCTAAATTCGTGTAGCATCATTGGCAACCAAAATCAGCATGCATCGCACCCACAAAAAAAAATCCTAAAAAAAGAAAAAGAAAAAGAAATGAAAGCATAACCCTAAGACCTTAAACTTACCCAGCGACGCCCATAAAAAATATCAGAACAGAGATGCGGATTTCTGAACTTGAAGATTCTCGAGAATACACTGCACAAAGGAAAGAGTTAGACAAAATGGAAATTGCATCCTGGAAATGCGCAATAGGCAAAATATATAAGGTTAGTAATACCTCAAGTCCCAATCACGGGTTACGTCCCAATAAAATGAGTAAGATGAATTAATGACACTTGAAAGTAGCCACAAAGGACGATAGAAGTTCGTCCACCTATCAGGGAAGACATGATACTTAAGAGCTGAAAGGAAAATAACTGGAACAGCCGTTGAATATTTTAAAGCTGTAAACAACAGAGAAGGTCGACTTCATTATAAATAGTGAGGAAAGTGAAGAACCAAATTGAATGATCAAACGTAACAATCCATCAAGAAAAAGCTGAGCATCTACTACCATTTTGGAAAAAGAGATTACCATTCCAAAGGGATGTTTTCTCGTTAGTATCCTTGTATTGCCTAAGGCATTGAAAAAGGCGGCACAGATAAGGCATGACTAGTACTAAAGGGATTGCTACGGAATGGCTGCCACACACTGAATCTGCTTCAAACCATGCAATTGTTGCAACCTACAAAGATTTATTCAAAACCATCAAAGAATGTATCTTTTTGAGTCTAACCTTCATGTAGAAATTAAATTAAAAGTCCCATCAATTGAACTTCCAAATGCATAAATCTTATTGTGTAAAGGAAGATCAAAATACATCAAGCTAACCTGCCGATGAACCATTCTACATGCAGAACGCTCCAAATCCGAGAAAACCTGTCCATATATACACCTAATCACTTAATGTACATGTAACATCTCGTCCACAATTTCAACATAACAGCATCAGAACAAACTTTTTGCTCACTAGACTGCTTTTGTAAATAACAATACTTCTAAAGCTACAAACATCATCTTCAATTAAATAGAATGTGATTAAACTAAATAAATGACAAATCTTTCTCTCCAGATTATATTAAATGATCACTAAAAAAATAGGAAGAGAAGAATGCAGTAGAACTCACACCTTTGCCATGGAAGTAAATATATCTGCCACGAAAAAATCTGCAAATGTTATTGCCTGTTATGAAAATAAAAATAAACTTTAGCACTGATAAAACATTGGAGAATCTACTTTTTCTTTGTCCACCTTATCCCAGAATGGGTCAAGGGCATATATCTTAATCTTGAGTCCATGTGAAAATGGTCGGATGCCTTTCTTGACACCATTCGTCCTCCTTTATCTGAGCTTGACACCCTTGGAGTTTTATCACATTATAAAGAACACCAATGAAAAATAAGACAAAGGAAATTATATTTCATAAAGGGCTACAGTAACAGCCACAACACAATCCCCAATCAGATCAACAATGTAAAAAAGTAACATGCCTGTAGCGGTAGCATTATCCTCCACATGGTTCTGAGAAGGTAATACCGCGATGATAGGTAGAAAATATCAAAAGGGAATATCAGAACCATCAAAACAGCAGCATAAAGAAGCACCTGCAAGCATTCACAATAAATCTTGTTTGTCAAATTTATCCAACAGAACATCGACATAGAAACTAAAACTATAAGGTATATGGCCATAGCAAACTTCCATTCTCATCCCTGAGTAAAATGCTCCAACTAAAAGGGATACCATTATATCCCAAGTACACTAGGCAGCCTAAGCTAACTGAAACTGAACAGAGCTTATCCGTTATATTGACTTCTTCAATGTGATCTCCATTCAATTGTCAATATTGACATCTCTGAAAGGTAGTCTTGGAAAGGACATCCAGTGGTCAGCATAAATTTCATCTACATGAATCTTGAGCCATTTCATAGTTATTACTATAACCAATATAAATTTGGTCAACTCCCTTCATAAAAACATTCTCTTCTAAGTCAATTCTAGATACAAATTACCCAGAGACTTGGTCAACGTAGTATCAAGGAAATGTCTATGACAAAAAATGTCCCACAGTGTTCAAGAATAGAACCTCATATTGGTTAATTATTAAATCATGAAATCAGAGAGGATATAATTATAAAACATATTAGTGCCACACATCATAAAAATCCACGAATCAGACATGTCTCTGAATGTTAGTGCCCAGTGGTTGAAAAACCAGAAAAAAAAGAATCAATAGAATGCACCAGTCAGGCATGAATCAATATAAACAATAAACTAAAATGTGATTTGCACATAAGCACTGAGAGATAAGAGAGAGATAATATACTGGTTGCGAGGCTGCTAACGACACTTCTCCATGAGAGTATAGGTAGAGATAAGCAGCCATACTTGTTGGTACAATGATTGTCATCCAGGTGGCACACTAGCGTCAAAATGTAATTAGCATATTTAAAAAATAAATACTAAGTAAGCATACAACCACAAAAATAAGAACAAATCACAAATTTATTAAATTAATGATGACACTACAAAGGCTGGTACCTTCCATATTTCTTTATGCGTAAGATGATTGTGATCAAGATCAAAAATTTTTGCATAGTTCACATATGACTGGGCAAAAACCCACAAATTCACGCCCCAAAGCCAAACCATCATAGTCTAAGACAGAAAAAAAATAACGAGTTGTAAGAATGAATAAAATTTTGGCACAAATCATGATACATAATAGACTAATCAATATGGTAATCTCTAAAAAAAAAGGTCAATGTAGACAATACACGTAGGCAAAGTTTTACCACAAGAAGAAGTGGGTTGTAATACAAAAACGCCTCATAAAGAAACAAGTCTCGCTTATCAGCACTCATTCTCATGACCGAGTCCCAGCTGGTCTAAAACAATAAACATGCAACATTAATATTTGAAGCTCAAGTTCAAAAAATAAAGATTGATGAATACACACCTTACAACAAGTCAAGCCCCATAACAAAAATAGTAACACCTGCAATTTGTTGCAAAAAACTATGAGGATCCTCGGCATTGCTTATGAAGAAGGTAATACAAGAAAGACGGTAGTTTCAGATGAGTAAATGTTCACCATGCCCAGTTTTAAAATATATTGTTTAAAACTGGAAAAAATTCTGTATGAAAAAGTATGTTTTACAAATCATAATATAGTAAATATCCTTATAAACTATGGTTGTATATGTATCCTTCTTCGATCAGATAATATGCCTCTTAATAGCATCTTTCAGATCCCAATGCATCGACTGGAAGCAATACATACAAAAATATTGACATCTAAACAGATTGAAATTCCACGGAAAAGTTACACGTTTACATACTGTAACACATTGTAAACACAAAACAGTCTTACAAAAGTACATGAGAAAGTCCGAGCAGCAAAGGTTATCAACCTTGAATCTCCATAGAAAAAGCGGTGATGGCATAAAGGCAACGGATGCCCCAGAAACTGGTGAGTTCAATGCCTTCATCTCATTCCCCTCCAGGTAAGACAGAGATGCGTCTAATGAAGTCGTCTCGCCTGGTAAACGTTAGTTACAAAACAAACTAATATTACAACCTAAAAACCATCAACTTTCGAATCACTACAATCTAAAAACCATCAACTTTCTAATAATTCATTCGATCAAGCAGGTAAGTCTCATTGCCACAAAAATTTAATTTTTTTGGCATTTGCCCCTCCACAAATGCGCTCATCAGTAACCCCAAGCACTTATCTTTTAAACCCAAACAAACTAGATTTCACACATACTACTCTTACTATCAACAAAAAATTCAAAAACAGATCAAATCACAATAGAGGAACTTCAAAGTTTATTCCACGCCCAGATCTGACGAGTTTAACAATTGTAAGGCGAAACATGCAACAAATTCAACCGGACAAGTTGCCGGCAAGATGCTCAACATCCAATACGAAATCTAAGAATCACTATTCACATCACATCTTCCACTATCAACATTTACCTGATTAAAACAAGCGGCTTACCGATTCCAATAAAAAATTCAACTCTAGCACAAAAAAGAAAAAAAAAAAGAAATTTTAGAGATTAACAACGAATATCTGAGTGCACGAGAGCCATAAAGGAATTAGTAAGCATTCAAACCGTGGGCGCCGCCGCCGTGTTCGCCGGCGTAGTTGCTCCGGTGAGAACGAGGCGGCCGACTACTAGATTTAGATGGTCCTCGAGGGGACCGGGTTTTTTTTTTAAAAAACAACCGGTCGCTTTAACTCTACGGGTCAGCTAGGAGCCTAATTATTATGCTTTTGAGCCTAATAATTATTACAGTTTAATTTTTTTTCTCAATGTAAAATGTCAAAGTTATGTCCTTGTTTCTTTTAATGCAACATTATTATTTAAAAAAAAAGCGTATATCAAAATCCTCATCTACATTTGATGTAGTTGACAATTGCTGGTTATATCATTATAATGATTTAGACCAAACTACTGCGGGACGAGTGTGAAGAATAATGATACCTTGAATTTATTATTGGAATGTAGGGTTCTAAATAATAATTCTACGATTAATTGATTAGAAACAAATAGGGTTGAGTTAACCAACCAAACTAACCGAACTAAACTCATTCGATAGTTCGGTTAATTGCCGGTTCAGTTTGGTTGTAGTTCAATTAAATCGATAATCAATAAAATCAATTTGGTCGATTTTTATTTAAAACTAATCATATTAAATTAACTAATAATGGGGGAAATTTATTTATATTAATTCTTTTGCTTTTTTTATCTTATTGTATATGTGTTTTTACATATTTCTATTCATCATGATGTATAATAAAATTTATAAAATTATTATTTTAATTTAATTTATTAAAATTTATTTATTTATGTATGTGTAAGAGATGAAAATTTAATATATTCTATATTGTGTACTTATTATACAATATCCCAAATTAAAATATTATTCATGTAAAATAAGTTTATTATTAGCCTCTAAATATATACTATCAATTCTTTTATTTATTAAAAAAATTAAAATAAATATTATAAACACTTAATAATAAATACTTAATGATATAAACAATTATTTATTATTTTGATTAATTTGGTTAGAGTTTGGTTAAAATCAAATCAAATCAAATTAGTTTGGCTTGATTCTTGGTTAACAGTTGTAGTTTGATTTTTATGTGGTTAATCAAACTACTACAATTCAGTTAATTGGTATGTAGTTTGGTTCGATTTCAACCAAACGACCAAATGATCACCCCCATAAATAAGGGTCAAATAATAATTGATAAGATAAGGTGTAAAGAGAAGAACATGTAAATGAAAAAAAAAGTTATAGTTAAAATTGTTTACCAAGGCCCAAAGTTATATAAAAATTGATAAAAAATATATTAATTTCAAGACTTGATTAAAAATAAATAATTTTAAAATAAAATAGTATATCTTCTTAAATAATCATAATTATGGCAACATTTCAACTTAGTGTAAAAGTACCCTAAATACAAGTCATTGCATGATGTTTCCTATTGTGCCCTCTTTTTAAAAAAATTGTGCATTTTAGTTCTAAAAACTAAGAGTTACAGTAAATAAATGTTCAAAGGTTAGAAGAGATTTGTTAAACAACAAACTAAATAGTGTTGCGTGTATAATCTTTTAATCACAACTCCCCAAATCTAATATTTAACCAAATTAAATGTCTAAAAACACAATACCGTAAGGGTACGTGTCTAAAAATTAAATACCTTTCACCTTAATTATAAATAAATATATTTTATATTGAAATGTTATTCACACATCACATTTTTTAAACCAATCTCATTTAACCTTTATAATAAAATTATAATTGTGCTAGAAGCCTAGAATGACCAATTCATATGTAGAAATGAGTTAAAAGGATTCAAATGAATTATCTTTTGTATCCACATAATTGATTTTATCAGTCTAACAATACTAAATAAGATAATATAATTAACATTGTTAAATTAAATAAGACAAAATAATTTTTCAACTTATGTGTTATTATTCACCGAGTTTTAATGGTTAATTTTTGACCTATATTGACATTAAATTTATTTAGAAACCATGTTTTCGTTTAAAGATTTATCAAAACAAGTATTAATTAGCACAAAACACACTTACTATTAATCCGCACTATTCATATTTTTAATCTTCATTAATCCTATTTAAAAACTATTCCTAATATTAACAATTCATCATTTGGCAAATTTAAAACCCACGACTATTTAATATTTGTAAATTTACCTTTTCGTATTTATTGTTAGATCAACCATTGTAACACCCCAATTTCGGTTCACTTAAGAACCGAATCAGAAATGTTACGATCGAGTCGAGACACGTTTAATATTATTAGTTTGTGAGACTCGAACCATAAAATAGATCGAAATAACCCTCTTGATGTCATGAGAATAGAAGACATTGTTAAATAAATATCAAAATACATTAAATATAAATAAATGTAAGGAATTAAATAATAGGTTGAGCTCAAGTGTGTGTAGCGTTTATCTGTCCTCCCACCAAAGTCGAATAAGGATTTGCATGACCTACATATATTATATGAAAACCGTCAGTAATGAATGTTACTGGTCCGAAAAATAACTAATACAATCTGGCAAATGTGTATTCCATTACCCACGAAAACATATGAAACTTCAAGAATGCCCTGCACCGGGCAGTAAGCAAACATACTTAACAAATGCCGGCTCGCATGCACGGCTCATAATTATAATCATACATACATACAACACTTACGCCCTCACACATTCCATATCACCCGCCACTGTACTCAAATGGCAAAAGGAACAATTAAATTAGTGCCACATATTCCAGAAATGCGCTGCATTATACAGTACCATCATACACCCGCACTACCTCATGGTTTGAAGCAGTACTAGCACGGTCCATATATATCTCCGTACCACTCATTCTCTTATTCGTGAAATCCGTAAAATAGCGCGTACTTATATAATAGGCTTAGGGAAGAGGCTGATATCATACATTTCTAGAGCTTAAGTTCGAAAATCAACAAGGGATGTCATCCTTGTAGTTTTATTAAATATGTGTAAAAATACGGCTAAATGGCCTGACATCGGAAGGATATGATAAAACGCTTTCGATGTCATCCTACGTTTAAAATATGATTAAACCATACACGCAAGGAGTCAAGCAGAGAGGGAGAGAGTCCTACGGATCTGTGGTCCAAGCTTCAAGCGTATCTACACATCTATGGCGAGCTCAGACTCCGAAGCCTACATCGGAACCCATTGCTAAGTATCCTAAGTAAAAACTAATGTCTCTATATGATACATGCTCGTGGTGTGTGCTTATATCATCAATACATCTTAATAAAGGAAACCATGCTAACAAACTTATAATTAAACACTTGGCACAAAAATCGAGACATAGTAATACTAAATAATAAATAATAAATATACAAGAAACTACACTCATGGATAATTAGATAAATAATAAATAAATAATCATGAATATAAATAATATACTAATGATAAAATAATAATATAGTTATACTATATACATACACAGGCAAACACGGGTAAATATTATGTATAGTCGTCTTAGTAGCACATAAATAATCAAATAATTAATAAATAATTCAATAATAATTAAATAAATAAATAGTTAATATTCATTAATTATAAATAATAATAACATCAGTCATACAACACAAGAATACGTAATTAAATATAAATAAATAATAACATATATATAACAAATAAATAAATAAATAAGTTAATTAATTAATAAGTAAATTAATAAATAAAATTTAGTGACCATAATAAGACTGATATTCATAAGTAAATATAATATTAATAATAACAAGTAATCATGTAAACATTCATTTTATATGATAAACATATCAATAAAATAAATAAATAGTAATAAATAAATAATTAATTAAATACAAATAATAATTAAAGAAAATTCATCATAACTGGCAATCATGTTAAACAATGTGAATATGAATCTAAACTAATGTACTGGTTCTCGAATTATCAAAAACGGTGCAAGAACGGACGAAAACGGTCCAAAATGAGTTGAACCGGACCGAACCAAGCTGAACCAGACCAACTCG
>JAVDBV010060618.1:0-13125 GCA_032619315.1 Piper longum
CACCTGCTAAAAAAAGAAATTTGAAGAGGCACAAAATCACCTCAAAATAATAACCACTTCTATGCATAATATAACCAGCAAGTTGAAGGACAAACCTCTGATAATAATTTCTCTTCTTTCTGGTATAAATTAGAAAGTTCTGAAGATAATTCAGAATGCTGTCTCCTATAAATTTCAGGAAAAGAAAAAAATAGATCAGAATTAAAATATTGATCATTAATACAAAATATATTCCCACATAAATTATGATAAATCAAGTAGCATAAAGCCCAAAGGTCCACAGCTTTGATACAGACACACAAGGGACCATTATTTGGCACTAGGGTGGCTGAAAGTTGAAACTCATCAACAAGTGTTGCAAAGCTTTACCAATTAATATAGCTTGTCAAATTCCATATCTTCGCTATGTAGTATTATTTAATCAAATAATATTCTGCAAGACATTAAGCCTCAAGCTTGACTAATGTGGCGCTGCATCCTATGTATATCAGCTCCAGTAACTCTTGACATCCATCAAAGAATTCTACAATATTGATAGCATTCATAACTGTTAAAGTCAGGGCAAGGCAAATTGGACATCTTTGTTGCTGAATGCAAAGGGCCAGTACTACAAGTGCAAAAGGCACTCGTGTGATTGGAAATTCATCTTTCCAACTGAAAAAATATTTCATGTACATTCCAAAACAAATTTCACAACATCGACATTGACTCCCCAAGTATTTTTTTCTTTCATTTTTCAGGAGAATAGTTTTATTTATTTCCACGTAGGAGCTAATGCCCCCAGGATCTTCCTAGAGATCAACAAGGCCACTTAGTGTGTAATGATTGTTGTCATGGATGTTATGCTGCCACTCAACAAAATTCAAATTATCATCTACCTCTCACATGTCTTCTCTCATTCCTCCTTGCTTGTGCTTTTTCCTCATTCTTCAAAAGTAACCTTAATAAGCAGCTGCAACCAGTCTCCAGCAAAATAAGGCTACCATGCAACAATTTTTCTGGTGGTAGTGTGGACTCCTATGCATAAAGGGTGGCCAATAGAAGATCGTACACTTTCCTTTTCGGCCATCCATAATTGTAAGTAGTTATTAACCTACTTAAAATATTGTATAAAAAGTTCTTAGTATAAAGTACTTAAGAGTTTTGATCAAGAGTTTATAATCGGCAGTATCTTCAAGAAGGGATCAGACAGTACTGTCAAAGAGAATGGCTCGGTTTGTTCAAGATAGAAGCAACGAAATGCATATAGCAGATCAAAGACATGTCTATACATAGTATAAAACTGACCACAATATGAAAAGCAAGCTATAGAATAAATTTAAAGGCAAGACAAACCTCAATGATTGAAGATCAAGCCGGATGTGAGCACCATCAGATTTTAACTGGGATCTGATTGTCATGAGAATAGCCTGCTCTTTAGCATTCTCAACTTGGGCTTCTACCCATTTTCTCTCGCTTATCCCAAATCTTCATCATGTTTGAAAACATAAAATAGCAAATCAAACAACACAATAAAGAAGGATACATATTAGACCACTATCCATTTCATCTTCACACCAAATCAAATCACAAACCACTTTTACATGATATACCTCCATTATCATGTGAACATATGGAATATAGCCTAGATGGGCACATACAATGTGAGCCCAAATGTGGCAGTTGAATCAGTTGGGTTTTCAATTAAAAAAACACTTACAATTTCCATATAGTTGAATAAGATTACAAATTGTGTTTGATACTATTGATTCCTTCAAGTTCATTAATGAGATTTCTCTCACTCTTAAGTAATATAACACAAAACACCACACCACATGCACAGGGATATTTCAAAATTTATAGCTTTAAGTTTGCAACATGTTGGGAACACACTATAAACCTTACATTGATCGTAGCCATTGTAGTTTAGTAACACGTTGGCATTGAGAACTTTCCAACTCTCCTGGAAGTGGTGGAAGGGCATAAAGGAAAGGTTGAAAACAAAAAAACAAAAAAAAAACACAAAAAACCAAAATTAATAGAAGACAAGATCTTATTACAAACCTCAAAAGTATCATTCATGCAAAATAATGAATCAAATCATGGTATTGGTAGTAACATATTTAAAAAATATCAGTAAAGATAAACGACTTACTGGTTGTTGAGAGATAATCTTGTATTCACCAGGTCTTATGGGCTTATTATGGTTTGAAAGGTTGTTGTAATCAGTTACGTTGTTAGAGATTATCTAGGGTTTTGTTATGTACTTGAATTTTGAAACTTCGGAGTGTTATCTATAGAATAGCATGCAAGGAGTCGTTATGATTACCAGTTTCATTTATATGACATTTTTATATGATATAGTACCAAACTCAGATTCTTGGAGAGATGCTCAAAAGGCAGAGGCTAGGGACTGTTTGAGTGATCCCCTCTCTCTCTCTCTATACTGCTGAGAGTAACCCTTGTCACCTGTTTTTGCTTGTCCACAGCGGCTCCAATATTTGTTGCCTGTAAGATCTATATGGTTATACTAGTTTTCTTTGGTGCCATCAGCTCCAAAGTTTCCAATTTTATTTTAGTTTTCTGCCAATCAGGCCTACCTTTACTGCATACTCTTTGAAGCTTTTGTTATAATTGCCATAATGGATGGCTAATAATAAACTTCAAGAGTAGAAGACGCCCAACATTAAAAAGTAAACAAGACATCCATTCTCATATTTTAGCTTGATTTTATCAAGAAACAGCAAACACATTTCATAGGAAAGTTTTTTCCAGCAGAAAAGAACACCCAATTAACAAATGTTTTAATTTAGCTCTGATCTTTACTAAAGTATAACAATGGCCACTTTTGGTCTCTAATTTTAATCTCTATTCAAGATTGTTTTATCTGTCCTGAGGACTTTTACTGACTTAATAAGGTTTTTGTTTGTATCCTTTGCTTATAAAATGATTTCCTTGTGTTCTAAGATTTTTATTATAAGGGTTTCTGATTTTTCCCTTCACTTGATATTGTAAATTGAGTCAGGTATAGTGGCCCCTTTGGATTTGTTAATGTCCTTTACAAAGATAATTGTTCCAATAACCCTAATTTGTCATGCATCAACATGCAAGATAATTGTTAAAATAACCGACTTCATTTATATTACTCTTTAACATTGGTGAAAGAGAGATTCATAACAAATTTAAGACAATAAACATCAAAAATAGGCCAAATAATAATAATAATCATCATCTTCTTCTTCTTCTTTTTATTCCACCTGATACCAAAAAGCTGCTGGGGAGATGGATCCTAATTTAGGGTCCATGTGATTACAAATGGAAAATTTTGATGGATGGATGCCCTTTCCGACGCCACGTTCCTCCTTTGTCTAGACTTGTGACTAGCAATGCACGGGCAAATATTGATCACCTGTTCTATTTTAGAAGAAGACAGCAAAGAGGCTATCGATTTCCACAATTGTACATTCTCAAGCCCTATAAACATATATTGAACATTGCAACAAAATACCTCTTAGCATGCAGTTTGTAATGTCATCTAGACTCACTCCTGAGCATTTTGATTTTCCTTCAGCAGCAACGAGTTGAAATGGTCCCTTTCAACAAATCAGTTTATTAATTTGAAAGTAGTGAAGACACAATATGATACACAAAATAGACAAATTAACAAGCTTTAATCAATTATGCTTTCGTCAACTAAAAAATCCCATGCCAAACCCAACAAAAATAATTCAAAGTTAACAACAATAACATGAGGCAACATTTGTGTTTAAGTAAAAAATTAATTTTATGACAAGGACCCGCATTCATATGACATAACATTATTTACAGCATCATATATATCCTATGTAGGATGGACTGGCAGCTTATACCCAAAGCACATCTAAGATCCTCATCATTGAAGCATCTGTGTTTCTTCATTACTAGCTCTGAAGTTGATAATGAATAGACAACTAACTCATGATGCATATACTCTAGTGTAAAATAGGTAAGCAAGGGTTCATGGTATAAAGCTTTATTGTGTTTTCTCCTCTCTCAAAAGTTATGTCAAAGAGGGTATTTCTATGGGCATTAGTTAGTTCATCGCAATCATAACATGAAATGGTGAACAATGTGTGAGATCCTTCAATTTAGTCCCACATCTAATACCTACCGGGCTAAGATTCTGTTTATAAGTGAGAATGGATTATAGATCTTTAACTTGGGTTAACCATTTTAAAGAAATGACTTAGACTCATTACGTTGCACTTTGGGCCGGGTCGTTACAAATGATATCAGAACCAACCTGGTTCCGTATTAGATGGTGGGCTGGACTGAGGACGTTGGCTAGGCTGCCGGTCACAGACCAAAAGGTCATGGGCTAGGGCTAGTAACGGGCCAAGTGTAGGGGTGTTGGCTAGGCTACCGTCACGGACCAAAAAGGTTGTGGGCTGGGGCTAATAACGGGCCAAGTGTAGGAATTTCAGGGACGAAATTTCCTAAGGTGGGTGGATTGTAAAATCCCTTAATTTAGTCCCACATCTAATACCTACCGGGCTAAGATCCTATTTATAACTGAGAATGGACTATAGATCTTTAACTTTGGTTAACCATTTTAAAGAAATGACTTAAGCTCATTACGTTGCACTTTGGGCCAGGTCGTTACACAATGCTACCTCACCAGTCCAGCAGAGAAAAATATAAACAATGACAGTGAAAAGTGAAAATTATAGCATGGGAATAAGAAGATAAATTAACATAATACCGTATCAAACTGTTTGGAAAACCATTGCTTCAATTCCTTTAAACAAGCTGAATCTTCAAGCAAATACAAGCTAAAATTGGAGAAAGCCAGATATATGTCATCCTCTGTGAAGAAGTCATACACTAGAAAAAATCACATGTCTATCAGGATTGTTGCATAAAGAATTTTCAGTATTAACTTAATATATTACCATCTCCAGCAAGATAATGAGATAATTCTTGTACGGTAGAAGCAATTTTGCCAAGGACATCATTGATCTGTCATGTGCAGAATAAAACAACCACAAGAAATTGTTTACTTAATAAAGAAAAGGACAATACCAGTGACTATGTTGGCATGTAAAAAAGAGAAGTACACACAATGCCCTAGGTCACATCTTAACAAAAAGAATTGAGCTCATTTAAGCTTTTCACCAACAAAACAGGGCATATGATACTGTCATAGTTACAAAATTTTGTGTTGATAGTTGAATTTTACCTCTAAATTTCTCTCTGACAACTTCTCATCCAGTAAGTTTGAAAGCTCGCCACTGATAGCAGATATTGCTGTTGTCCTGGCTCTCCTTCCTTGCGTCAATTTTGAAACATGAGTACTAAGCTTGTCCAAATGGGACTGCATATGCTTAATTTGCTTTTCCAGCTCTAATATTTCACTTTCATATGCAAGAGTTGTGTCCCTGCATCAGATGTATAGATTTTATTATAAAAATACTAATGCCACAATATTTAACAATAGGCAACCATATCAAGAATAGGGCAAGCACATTCAGTAAGTGACTTAGTGTTGTAAAATATGACATAAATTAGAACTGGTTGCAAAGCCTGGTTCCGCCTTTAGTTGAAATAAAAACCTTATTCATTGACCACTGAGTCAAGCGTAGAAAAATAAGATATTACAGAACGTCCCAAGAAATATTAGAATTTTCTAAAAATAAAAGAAAATAAGTCATCAAATCCTAACCAAAGAAAGAAGATTTATACCTAATAAAGCCTATAATAGCTTGAGCTTTTGGGACAAGTGGTTAGACTATCTAAAATTTATATAGTATCGAAGCTGAAGGTCGGGTTCGAATCCCGTTGGCGATATATATTCAGAGAAATATTAATTTGTCTTATGTTGTAACCAATGAACTATTTGCCCCATATTTTTGTTTGTCCAATGGACTATTAGCCCCATTTTTGTGTTTATCCATGTGTTAAGCTTAAAACGTTTGCTTACACGTAAGGGGGAGTGTTGAAGTAAATATTTAATAGTTGTCTTTCCTAACAGCTTGAACTTTTGGGGCTAAGTAGTTAGACCATTTAAAATTTACAACAATTATTAAGCCAAAAGCTTGAACAAAGCACACTTCTTTCAAAGTAAATATCATTCTCAGGAATGAGAAAGAAAGCATTAAAGTTTCTCGAATTTGGCACCTTACCGAATATCTTTTAATCCTTCATCAATTCCAAAAACTGCATGTTGATTATCTCTCCTCCCTGAAAAGGCTGATATGCTACTATATGCAAAGTCTAAATCCTCACCCTAAAAATAATTCACCAAATGTATCTATAAGCAATTAATTGTCACAAATATAGTGCAAATGATTTATCCAATGAGAAGCAAAATCAGATTTTATCTAATGTACAATGCCTGTTGTAACTGAACAAAACAATGTTCAAACAAACAAATTACCCCATACACACACACTCACAAAAGGGGTGGGGGGGAGCAATCTGTTCAATGTAAACAACATCAAGTTCTAACTCATAAACAGCAAAAAGAGACAGAAATTTCATGAAGCTACTTGTAGAATTAAAATACATAGTATTGTTAAACAAATAATAGACCACAAAGCATAAAACTTTACAGTCATTGAGAATATATTAGAAATATGCTTGTGAGGCAGGTTTCAACCAAGTCACAATTTTAAAACACTTCAAATGCCAATGTTATGTTTTGATGATTTTCCATTGTGAAAATATCAGTACAAAATTTTCATTATAAGCAAGTTGCATCAGAACATGCTACTTTAATTCTTCAAAATTTCCTGATTCTGCCCATGTTTGAGTCAATATATAATATGAGATCGTTAACTATACTACCATTATTAAACTACTCAAACTATAATACAACTTAATACATAATAAAAAGTTACCTCCAAGAGTGTTCCTTCCTGTAAAAACTGCTCATACCTACAAAAAAACAATTAGGATGATGCATCTTTATCAACCTTAATATACTCAAGATGCGCATAAGGAAAAGTTGATGACTATTCCTCGGATGTTGTAGAATGAGAGAAAAAGAGAAGAAGGAATTTCAAAAAAGTGAATACAAAATATCCGAACACTAAAAACACAATAAAGCCTAGATTAATTCCATATGATTGCATGAAAAATGGACTCACCATCATCCTTGAACAAATTCACATTGCTAGGTTCAAAATTAACACAGAAACTTGGTAGATAGGCTAAGAAAGAAAATATCGTTCAACAAAAAAAACATAAATAAACTATAAGAGGTGGCATTGACAGCTTGCCTCCACTACCAAGACTAAAGAAATTATCAAGAACACCTTCCTCTGAGACGACGACAAGGTACCTTGTGAATGCCAAAAAATGCCAAGGAAAGCAAATATTGTTCAAAAAGGAAGCATATAGAAAATATAAGTGATCACATTGACAACATGCCCTAATAATCAAGACTAAAGCGCTCATCAAGAACATCTTCCTTTGAGATGACAATGTGGCTACCTCGGGAATGTCAAAAAATAACAAGTGTTCAAAAATGGAATACCCTTTTAGATGCAAGACAGCTACCATTTCATAATCACCATCTCCTTGATCATCATCATCATCAAACTTATCATCATAATCACCATGACAAGTCCAAGTCCTTTTGCACTACCTAACTTCCCACCTTATCTTGTCTTCTGACACCCCCTCAATCATGCCTTAATGCATTGCAAATCCCATACCCTCATCATCAATCAACACTCCCACGAAATTCAACATGCTAAAACATAATCAACAAAATGACAGCACCAATCAACATATCAAACCCATTCAATATCCAATGTTCGCATAATTGTTTGAATAACTAAAAAATTCGGAATAGGAACCTTCATCACCAATCATCATCTTTGATCTATTTGGCCATTCCACTCAATTGCCAATAATCCTCCATGTTTATATCATTTCTCACTGCACCCATCCTCTTGTTCTTCTTCAATCTTCCTATGCCCCCCTCATTCATGACATATAGTGTTGAAAACCAAATACATTCATCAAAATCGGGCCCCAAAAAATTGTACACAAAAACATAATCAACAAAACAACACCAGCAACCAACAAATCAAATGCATTCCACATTCAATACTTACATAATTATTCACCAACAGAAAATATTTTCAAATAAGAATCTTCATCTTCATCTTCCACTTCCATCTATTCTGCCATTGAGCTCAATAATTGACCAAGTCAATGCTCGTCCGTGTCCATGCCCTCTCTCACCACCTCCTCATTCCCTTCTTCTTCCTGCGTCCGCCTTCCTATACACCCTCATATAATATTGCAAACAACATCCCCACAAAATTCAACACTCTAAAACAAGATCAAACAAAATGACACCACCAATTGACATATCAGAATCCAATTTTCACATAATCAGTTGGCATATCATCCAAAAAGGCAGTAAAAACGAACAACAACAAGAAGGAAAGTGAAAGAAATGAGAATGGGAATCTTACTGGGTGATCTCGGCGGGGGAGAGAACATTGGCGGGTCGGAGGTTGGAGCAGATCCAGGAGAGGAGTGGGAGGGCCTCCTCAACCTGGAACGGCCAATCGAAGCTATCGGGGCTCAACGCCTCGTGCCCCTCCAACCCTAGCTCCCCCAGCAGTGCGCACAGTCGGCGAGCACTCATCCCTCCTCCTCCTCCTCCCTCGCCTTCGTCTTCGTCTTCGTCTTCGCCTTCGTTGGTGGAATTCCACCGACTCTGGCGATCGGCGACGTCCTCGGCAGCGACCGGAGCGGCGCTAATTTCGTCGGTTTCCGGCGGCCGTTCAAATGGGAGGACTGTTTGAGACTTTTTCTTTTTTTTAAATAACAAAAACAAAAATTATGAAAAGTGAAAAGCCATTGCTGTTGATAAACGAAAAGCTTGAAGAGTGTCCTAATAGCAGGGGCAGGGCACCAACCAAAGTCGGATCGAGTTTCACCCTAGTTGAGTTCTAACTTATTTAATAAATGAATCGAATTTTCACTTATTCAGATTTAAATCAAGTTATTTTAGTTAAAATTCAAATCGAGTCTGACCATAGAACTTGTTCGAGTAACATTACGATAAATTTAAAGATTTAGTTTATTTTCTATAATACAATACTTTTATTTATATTTTTTTATAAAAATAAAAATAATATTTTTCATAATTGATAGTTATATAATAAATATTAGATTATTGCGATTCAATTATTTTTATGCTAAATTATTACTTTTAATGTTATATTATACATATATCATTAAAGAAGAGCAATGTATAAAAGTTTATATTAAATATCAAGTTGATTCAAGTCCACTTTTATGTCAAACCGAGCTTTTTTTAGTCGAATCGAGTCAAATTTGATATAATTTGAAAGTGATTCTACTCTAATTGAGTCTAATTGATTTTTTTAAGAACGAGTTTCGAATCGAGCCTAAAACTAATCGAGTTTGAGTCGAGTTAAGCGACAAAAACTTGTGAGCTAACTCGACTCGTGCCTGGCCCTATTAATGGCCATATCGACTCATATGTAATGAATATATGACCATTTTTTATTGATTAATTATGGCCTGATCAAACAAATCAAACATAAATAATCTTCATCTAATAAAATTGTAAATTAATGATAGTGATATTTTTTAAAATTTATTATCAAATTAATATTAAAATTTATTAAATCTAAAGCATATGAATGTTAGTTTTTGAAGTTTTTCATGTTAATATAACTTTTATTTATTAAAATATTTTTCAAAAAATAAATATTAATTTTCATGCTAATTGGTACAAGAGAAACATATTTAATGAGTTACAAATTTAATTTTAAAATTTTTTAATGAGTTTTATAAAATAATATTTATATATATTAAAAGTAGGGTGAATGAATATGATGTTGATAAAATTTTTTCTTTTTTAATATTATTATCGCTAAATTTTTAAATTTTCAAAAGATACATAAGTTAATAGATATTTTGAAATTAATTACTTTGATAATTAAGATGAATGGTTTAAAAACATTAGATTATGTTAAAATTTTATAACTGCACTTATTATTTATCATTTTATTTATCTATGTAATTTTTGAATTGTGAGATTCACTAAATTATTCGAAATAAAAAGTGTAGCTCATATAAGTAATATCAAGTGTGACTTACTTATTAAGACTATTAATTTTTATGAGAAAAATTAGTATTTATAATTTTAAAAATAATCAGATAATAAAATAAATATTGGGCAAAAATTAATTCATATCTTGACCGAAAATTAATTGTGTACTTGACAAAATAAATTTGACATTAGATGATTGACTTTTTATATTTTATTTATCACATTTTTACAATCAATCAGGAAGCATAAGATATAACAATGCTTTTTCAAAACAACTATCTTATTAATTATCTTTTTACCGTCCTTTCGCCGTTACCTTTAAATCATCCTCTTATTTATCCTTTTTTATCTTCTATTTAAAATTCTTCGATCGTCTCTTAATTCGTTTACATTTTTTTACTACTTGATTAGGCTTACAAAGCCGCATAAAGATCAATTGGGCTGTGAAATTGGGGCTAGTCAAGGGCTCATGCAATATGTGGAGCATTATTTAAAATTTATTAATAATTTATATTAGTAACATATGTATTAAATTAGGCAAGCTAATAATGAGAAAGTATCGTATCAACAACTTCCAAATCTAGCCACCTATTAAATCATATGTTTTTAGTTTTTTTTATTTAGACAAAAATACATTCATCATCCAACCATCCTTGTAATCCAATAGATGATATTAAGGTTAACTTACATAAGACTATATATCAATTCTTGCTGATATTAATTATTCTTATTAATAATTTCATAATTAATTTATTATAACAATAAATATCATATTTTTTATAAAAAAATAAGAATAGTCTTGCATTTTATGCATGTAAAATAAAAAATAGTTATTACTAGTCAAAGATACTGGCAATGTATAAGTTATATTTGAAATTTATTTTTATTAATTTTTATAATAAATAAAAGAGTTTAAATATAAGAGATATTTATAAGTTTGTGGATTTTTATATTTAAATATATTTTTACTACTTTATTAAAATTAATAGGGATTTTTAGTATGATCAAGATTTCTAATTTGGATAGAATTATAATTGAAGATTTTTCTTGTAATAGTTTTAAAAAATGTTAAATTAAGCACCGACCATTTACTAAAATTAATTAAAAGAATAGAGATTAATGTAGCCCTTAGTTTATAAGAAGAATGAAAAGTAGTTATTATAAGAAAAAGAGTTTTTATTAAGGGGAATTTCTATTGGGAATACTAATGAGATCTGACATTTATTAGAATATAGATAATCGGGACCCTTTGATGTAAAAATATATTCATTCTACGAGATTACAAGAGATGATTTTTTATAATTTATTTTTAAATTAATGTTTTATTATATAAAATTTATGACATGATTAATTGAAAAATGTTTTATTATATAGAATCAAGGTTTCCTCAACAATTGGGTAGGATTGTTTCATGCACTTTTTCTCGGTATTGAGCTGTCCAATTATAAGGACAATCAAATTAAATCGCCCAACCATCCCATGAGAGTAAACTCTAGCAACCTTTTTGCCATCTGCCAAACTTAGTAGTTAGCAGAGTCACCTCCCGCTTCTGCCGATGGTTGGACCTCTGGCGAATCCCAACAACCTCCAGCACCAACTATTCGGTTTATCCCATATCGGCCGTAGATGAACTTGGTGATTTGTATATAGGATGATGAAAAAGCCTTATTCATTGAGTTAATTTTTAGATTAAGAGATGCCCATGATACTTATTGCAAACAAATAAACATAGTTAATGTGGTAGCTAATGGATCATTTCTTAGGAAGAGCCCACACGAAGCATTTCAACTACTAGAATTGATGGTTCCTAGCAACTATCATGCAACACAAGAACGGTACCCAAGGAGGATTAACGGAGTTTTTGAATTAGATGCACTTACTACTTTATCTGCTCACGTCAGTTCTTTAACTAATCAAGTTCAAAATCTTAATATGCAGGTACATGTTAAAGCTGTGGAGCCAAGGTGTGAATGGTGTGGACAAGGACATTCTACAGGGCAATGTACAACAGATCAAGTTAACTATGTAGACAACTTTAATATGAACAACAATCCCTTTTCCAATACCTACAATGCGGGCTAGCGCAATAACCCCAACTTTTCATGAAATAATTCTCTACAATCGACTACTGTCTTCAATAATCCACCATTGCCATCACAGCATTCTCGACCTCCTTCACCTCCTTTTCAGCCACAACAACCGGAGTTGATCCAAATGTTCAATACTACGCAGCAAACTATGCAACAAACTATGCAACAATTCATGCATAATCAACAGCAACAACAACAACAATTTATGCAACAAGTTTTGTTGCAATTAGCCATTTTTCACAATAATGTGGGCCTAACTAGCTAGGTGTTACTTAAAAATTAAACGATAAGTATAACTCATTCAAAGTAAACTATGTTTTAAACAAGACATAATAATAATCATCCTACAGTCTTGGACCATTTCCCATAACCACATTTATAACTCAAATAAAATAAAAAGGAAGTCCAATGCATTATCATTTTCTTCGAACCTTGGTTGGTAAAAGATCCACCAGCCCCGCTCTCAATCTATGCCTGAACCTGCACACCTACGGAGGCAATTTCGCGTTAGTGATAGAACCACTAAGCCATATAATTAAAGAAACAAGTCAAATATACTCCCTATTCTTATTTCAAAAATCTTTTAGTGAAGTGACCCTATGCCGAGCTCTTATAATGCGGGGAGGGTGGTCGCCCATCCCGCTACTGTAACACCCCAATTTCGGTTCACTTAAGAACCAGATCCGAAATGTTACGATCGAGTCGAGACATGTTTAATATTATTAATCAGTGAGACTCGATCCATAAAATAGATCGAAATAACCCTCTTGGTGTCATGAGAATGGAAGACATTGTCAAATAAACATCAAAATACATCAAATATAAATAAATACAAGGAATTAAATCTTATGTTGAGCTCAAGTGTGTGTAGCATTTATCTGTCCTTCCGCCAAAGCCGATACATGATTTGCGAGACCTACATATATTATAAGAAAACCGTCAGTAACGAATGTTACTAGTCCGAAATATAAC
>JAVDBV010060620.1:0-17432 GCA_032619315.1 Piper longum
ATATATCTTAATGCTATGGATACAGTTTTTGTTTATTAATGTAATTGATATGTTTTTATGTGTGTCTTAATTTATTGATTTGTTATTTATGCTCGTCTTAAGATCATTCATGTCTATTAGTCGATAAATTTATCTCTCATCACCATGATGCACATAAACGTCATCATCACTTGCGTTAATAAACGCTTGGAAAATAGTTGATACAAATTTTGATTTGAAAATAAGGTATTAAAAAATAATTTACTGAATGAATAAATTGGCTATAAACGTAAAATGGTTTTAAAAAATTTAATAAAATAATAGGTTGATTAAAAAATAAGTTGATGATAAAACTATTTAAAATATATGTTGATTAAGAAAAAACATTGATGTGGGTGTTAATGACATTAATATATTTTTTTAGTTCATGTTTATGTCATTGATATACTATTTTTTAGCATTTTTCATTTTTAAGAGAAAAGTGCCGAAGGCACCAAAACTAAAATGATTAAAAATCAAATAAAATATGAAAAGTTTGCTCTCTAAGTGCATAAACTCCAACACTATTAGCAACAAAATTTTGTTCTATGAGGAATCAACTTACATAGTTAATTTTATTCATTCCATCAATAGCAAATAAAATATTATCTAAAATATATTTTTCCAATAAATATATTTATGTATGGCATAGACCAAGTTTTTAAATCATACAAGATGATAAGGATCTTGGAAGCTAACATTGATTTAAGCGAAGAATATTTATATATATATATATATACATTACTACACCATAACACAACACCCAAAGTCATCAGATTGTCATTGCTATAAACCTCTCTATCAATTCGAATGACGTTTTTGCCCACATTCGTAGAAGAAATTCTGAAAGTAGAAACAAAGTTATTATTTAAAAATTCTACGTTGGTTTAAGATTGCCCTCATCAAATGGCTTGATTCCATGGATCATAACACTTCTCTATTCCCGAACACTATTAGGAATTTCCTAGACCTGATCTCAATTCCATCCGTTGATTTAACAAGGCAATTGTCATAACATGGTATAAACATACAATATAAAAGACATGCAACACTACAAGGAGCAAATTTTTAACATGGAATGCTTCTCCAAAGATGAAGGAATAAAAACCACAGGGCTAAAAACATCCTTCGTCAATCCAATAAACCGAATGATCATATAGAGAACAAACTCTTATATAGATACAAATCAGCAACAACAATATAATGGTAAGCAACACTAAGAAAAATTGGAGAACTTGTAGACGATACTGGCTAAAGATAAAGTGGTGCGATCAGTCTGTGAATGTGGATGTAATCCAATTGTCAATCCTCCACTTTGATTCAATAGTAGTGTTTCATCCCCTAAATTAGTCCTACATCAAATACCTATTAGAATAAAATCTAGTACATTAGTGAGATTGTTATGTTTTGAATTTTTTATTTTATTTTAATGATTAATTATTAAATCATGTTGATTGTATGAAGCTTTGCTTTATGTTATATTTTGGATGAATTAGAGGAAGTTAATCATATGATGAATTATGATTAGATTAATTTTGAATGTAGTGACATTTGGGATTTGATTTTTGTACATAAAGTCATTGGACTCAATCTTTCAAGTCTCGAACTTAGAGTTGTATATGAGCTAAAGCTTTAATGGAGCTTTGAAGATAAGAATGTATAAGTGGAACCTACAGCTTTAGACTTAGATGAATTTGAGCTTGACTGAAAAATTAGTGTTCGAGTTTGGAAGAACCTTCTCAATATTTATTGCTTATTTGGTTAAAGCTTGGAGTTGGTACTCTATAAAAGTAGAAGCTTTGTGGTAACAAAATACCTTTGTTAGAGCCTTTGAAGTGGAACATTCAAGATTGGTTGAAGTGTTTTAAGGTGTCAAGTTCAGTTAAGGTTGAGAGCTTTAGTAGGAGAAAGCTTCGTATAAACTTCATATATCATCAACCTTATGCATCAAGAGATTGAGTTATAGTGGTGTAACATTTGTATCTATTGAGTGATAGTGTTGTAAAAGATATTGTTCATCTTGTGACGTGTGGTAACACTAATCATGTGTGATTAGTGGTTGCAAGATTGGTTGTGATATTGTGTTGTACTTGCATTAGTGGCCACGTGATACTCCGGGTGTGGAGTGTTGTGATCGTTGGAAGTGAAAGTGTTTGGTTTGGTTTATGAAGTCAAGCTTCAAGCTGAGGGGTGAAGGACAATCATATGGCTTACGAAGCCAACTAGTGGTTAATTGAACTGAAGGACGAATGTAACTTGTGAAGCACTTGGGTTGAGCTTGGTAACCAAAAGTAGTTGTGACACTTGGTATTGGTAATAATCAATGCTTGGTCATAGTAAAGCATAGAAGACCTATGTAACTGGTGGATACGGTGGTGTATAAGAGAGGAGTACGAGTTCGGAACCGTTTAAAACATTCTTTCCTTTGTATTTCTTGTCCTTAATTTATTTTATTTTAATTTTTTTGGATAATCACAAATTTTTATAACTTGTATGGTTTGACTAGTTTGCCAACATTTGTGATTATTTGTAAATAGTCACTTTATAATTGTTTAGTATCTTCATAGATCAAGATCCTTTACATTTGTAGTTTGGTACTAACTTGTTTATTCAAGTGCTCTAATTATTCTACTGCCTTCCTAAATCTCATCATTCGGCATCAAGGCTATTAGTTGAGGGTTGCACAATTTCATATAAGCGAAAGAACCTAATGGCCATGGAGAAAAAGTCAATAGCTTTGGAAGGACAATCCACAACAAGATTACTACTTTCATGGTTCAAATTATATTTATTGGGTAACTATAATGAGAATTTTCCTAACCTTGTGATTTTAATTTATGGAAGGTTGCGCTTTATGGTCATTTGGATCCTAAAACCTATAGAAGATCATGGGATGAAAAAGCTAAGAAAACATACTCTTTGATTGGCAAAGCTATGAATGCATTATTTTACTCTTGTGAGACCGAATACACTAAGGTGTCTAGGTTCATTTCTGATCAAGAGATTTGGGAGCTCTAACAAGCTTCGCATGAGGGCACATCACAATTTAAGGGCTCCAAGATAATTCTACTTACTTCACATTATGAAGCCTTAAAAATGGAAGATGAAGAAAGCATCAATATCATGTATAACAGTTTCAATGACATTGTGGTTGCACTTCAAAATCTCCGCAACGACTTAGGTTTGGATGAAATGATTACGAATGTGCTTATCTTTACCTATTCAGTGGAGACTTAATGTGACGGCTATTGAGGAAGCAAAAAACTTAAAAACCATCACCACCAAAGAGCTACTTGGTTCTCTTTTAACACATGAACATACATTGGAGAAAGACCGAAAAGAAATACAAGTAGGCAAGAAGAAAAAGAGATATCTTTCTCTACAATTGTTCATGGGTGATGATGATGTTGATATGGCCTTAGTCACTAGAAGTTTTTTAAAAAAAAATCGAAAATAAGGCGGTGGCTAAGAGCTGTTAAAAAAGAAGTGAAAAACCTCAATATTATGAATGTAAAAGTTTCAGTCGCATGAGAATTGAGTGTCCGAACAAGGAGAAGGAGGTAGAAAATGAAAATAAAAAATAAAAATAAAAAGAAAAAGACAAATACAAAAAAATTAAAGTTACTGTACAAAGTGATGACGAAGAGAGCCTAGATGAGCTCTTAGAAGAATTTTGCTTCATTGCAAATGATGAAGAGAAGAAATTGGTAAAAAGCTTCAAGAAATATTCAAAGACATCAATCAAGACTTCATCAACATTGCTAAAATCAACCAAGAATTGAATGTAATGGCTGAGACTCTACGTTTGGACAACAAGGAGTTCAAAGACAAAGTGGTCAAGATTGAGCAAGAATGAGATGAGTTGATCTCTACAAATGAAGAGCTTGTACAGTGGAAGACAAGAATGGTGAACTAGACAAGATGCTTGGTAGATCTGAAAAGCTTTCAAACATGTTTCTAATGCAAAAGAGTCCACTTGAAAAATAGGCCTAGAGGAGACAAGTGTGGAGGTAACTTTAATAAGTCTAATAATTTTGTTAGAGTCTCTACTTATACTACTTGTGTAGGTGAATCAAGTAAGCGAAAAGCAATCAAAAAAGAAGAAATCAAATATTTCTAGAAAATAACATGGAAGGCGGACAACTAATCCAAAGCCTACCAATCCTACTTTCGTGGAAAGAAAGAACATACAAAGGCAAGGTGCAAAGGAGAACTATTGCTTAACTAGGGAATCATGAGATGGGTTCTAAAAGAATATGTTCTTTCTTGCACATGCATATCCTATCGGTAAATTTATCATTTTCTGTGGTTTTCTGTAAATAAATAAAATTAAAATTTGTATTGTTTAGCCGATGTTTTAATACTGATTGAACTATAAAAAATGGCAATTAATTAAACTTTATAATGGGGAAGAGTTTTTACCATAATTATCCATTAAAATGGAATGTTAAGGTTGCATACCTAATTAGATTTCAAGCAATTCAATGCTGCTGAAATTTAATTTGGTCGCAAACATTCAAACTAACGAACATATTTGCAAGTGTGTTTAAAGTTGAGCAGATTCAGAAGCGGTCTTGGTTCAGGCAGAACCTTTTCGGGTTCCTACCATCAATTTCTTCTTTAACCCTTTTGAGGAAGAGTGTTCATCACCGAAGTTGAAATCACCAAAATTCCAATGCAATCAGTAGTTTGGCTAAGAGTTCATGGCTTGCTTGCAATCAAAATCTCATCTTGGTGATAGTCTCCAAGCAAGATCGGTGCTTTGAAGAATTTTTGAGAAGTTTTGAAGTTGAATTTGTGTTATCACAGAAAAATCTAACTTGATGATTTTTCATCGCCAAAGAGTAATTGAGTTCAATAACTATTTCCAAACAATTCATTCATTCATTATAAGCAATTCTAGTCAATTAATTGGATTTTTTACTTCTGAATTTGTTCTTTGTTCAGTGTTTGGTGTTCTTCAAAGCCTATATCAAAGTCAAGTTTGTGTAATTTTTGTGACTTGATATCAAATGGATCTCAAAATGCTCTTTGTTTTGATATAACTCATGATGAGGGGAGGTGCTTGGTCATCCCAAAGGGATGAAGGAGCTTCTAGTTCCAGGCCGAAAGGGAACAAAATCGACAGTGGTCAAAGCTCTACTCAAGGTTTTTTGAATGAAAAAAAAATCTTTCTTTTTATAGTTTTACTGTTTGGAATTCTATTTATGAGCTGGCAAGGATGATTGATGATTGTAAAATTTTGATGGTTTTTTAGGGTGTTTAGAAGTACAGTGATGGTTATGAGTATTTTCTTGTGTTGAATAAAAAGTTTCTATGATTCTAATAGTTGAATTTTATCACTCAATTGTGACCAAGATTATTTTGTGTGTCGGGTTTGATATATGGCAAATCATTCCAAATTCTTACTAAAGATATTTTTGAATTCTTGGGTGTTCTGAATGAAGGAGATATCACTTGGTTTGACTTTGGACATGTTATTTTGAAAATACAATCCCATTGCCAACTTGAATAGAAAGTATTAAAACTAGGAATGAGATAAAAGAATCCACTGAATGCTAAGGATATTACGCCTCTCGCTTTTACTTTTTGGCAGATTAGAGTCTCCAATGTGCTACCTCAAAGGGGACATCTCAATAATATTAGCAGTTTCAACATCTATTTGTTTTGGATGTTTATAAGTCGATGGATGGTTAATCTACCTATTTTAATGCTTAACCACATGTTTACATATGTTCGGATGCTCACATCCATGTTTGTGAATAAATAGAGGGTATTACACCGACATTAAGGAGAAATCACAGTTTGGATATTGTGACTTTACCCAATTGATACATGGTTAGATTTCAGCCTAATTTTTCAAAAAATGATGAGGATGAGAAAACTTGATTGGATAGGGAGATAGATGAAACCTAGCAGCAATAGATGAGCTAAAGGATTCAGACTTCAGAGAGAACCATGGAGGATGTCCCTATTCATGAAGTAATTCCATTTCAGCCTAATGAGGATGATGTTTTGGCTAATCATTTTACTCGGTTACACACTAGATTAGACTCTATGGACGCTTGGATTATGAGTTATGGTGAGAAAATTGGTGTGTTGAGTGACCAAGTGAGCTCATTCGATGATTGAACGGTTCAAGTGGAAATGAATCAAGAAAGGTTGACTCTCGATGTTTGTGCTACATTTTTAATACCCTTGAAAGGATATTATTTTACTTATTATCCGAATGGCACTCGACAAGATTAGTATTTTTTTAGTTATTTTTTCTCTTATGTACTTATTGTCTTTCTTAGATGACGACGGGGGAGAAAGATATATGCATTGCCTTATGTAATGAGAGGGAACATATATATGTAGTGGGAGAGAGTGTATATTATGCTAATATTTTTTGTAGCTGAAGGATACCCTCTTGAAATGCACTTGGCTATTTGCTTTCTCCAGGGCATTTGTTTGAGCTGGGGAGCTGAAGTTTTGAAGAAATGGATCTTTGGAGCTTGCATCATGAGGTTTGGCATATAAACCGTTTTGCAATCTACATATATTTTCATCATCAAAAAAGAAGAGATTGTTAAGTCTTGGAGCAGTTCATTTCGAATTTTGATGATGAAACATTAATTCATGTTGGTTGAATGTAGTTTTACTCAATGTTATACTTTGGAGGAACTAGAACAAGTTAATCATATAATGAACTATGATTGGATTAATTCAGAATGTGGTGACATTTTGGATTAGATTTCTCTTGTATATAAATTCATTGGACTTAGGTCTTTATGTCTCGAGCTTGGACTTAGACATGAGATAAAACATGAATGGAAACTTGAAGACAAAAATATCTAGGTGGTGCCCAAAGCTCTGGACATATTTAAATTTGAATTTGAGTGGGAAATTAGTGTCAGAATTTGGAGGAGTCTTCTCAACATTAACTGCTCAAGTGGTTGAAGCTTGGACTTGCTACTCTATGAAAGTGGAAGCTTTGTTGCAAAAAGTGCCTTCAGTTAGAGCCTTTGAAGCCAAACATTCAAGATTAGCTGAAGTATTTCAAGGAGTCAAGTTTGGTTAAGGTTGAGAGCTATAGTGGGACAAAGCTTTGGATGTGCTTCATATATCATCAATCGTACGCATCAAGAGATTGCATTATAATCGTGTGACTATTGTATCTGTTGAGTGATTGCATTGTAAAAGATCTTATTGATCTCTTGAGGTGTTGTAATACTAATCGGGAGTAATTAGTGGATTCAAGATCAGGTATGATCTTGTGTTGTGCTTACACTAGTGACCATGTAACAGGTGTGATTGTTGTAAGTCTAAGTGTTCGGTTTGGCTTGTGAAGTCATGCTCGAGGTCAAGGGGTGAAGGACAAGTGTGTGGCTTGTGAAGCCAACTCGGGGTTGAGTATGGAGAAGGACAAGTGTGGCATGTGAAAAACTCGGTTCGAGCTTGGTGAAAGCCAAGTGGTTGTGACACTTGTATTTGTAACAATTAAGATTTGGCCAGAGTAAAGCATATAAGATCTACCCAACCATGGGATATGGTGGTGTAGAAGAGAAGAGCATACATTGGAACCACTTAAAAATTCTTATGTTTGTTTTTCTTATCCTTACTTTATTTTACATTAATTGTTTCATATAATTACAAATCTTTACAACTTGTATGGTTTGATTAGTTCACCAACACTTATTGTGATTATTTATCAATAATCATTTTATATTTATTTAGTATCATCATATGTCAAGAACCTTTATGTTTGCATTTCGCTACTAACTTGTTTATTCAAGTGCTCTTATTATTCCACCACATACCAAAATCTCATCAAATATGTGCATATAGATCTTCAACTTGGTTAATTATTTGAAAAAATGTGTTAGGCCCAAGATGCGTCAGGCCACTACAAATGATATCAAAGCTAACCCAAGATCAAAACAACTTGACCATGAATTGAAAAATGGAATTTCTTAAGATAGGTGAATTGTAATACACCAAATCAGTCACACATTAAATATGTAATGACCTAGCCATTAAATTTAAATTAGTTTTACATGAAATCAACATCAAAAATTTAATTATATTAACTAGCACTAAGTTTATGTTACGTCTATGTTTTGATGATTATTGCTTAGAACTCTCAAAGTCACTATTGGAACATTAGAAGCAAGCCACAAGGTTATGGAATGTCTTTGGACGTCTCACTTAATATTGGAACCTATGCAAACTTCTAATTTCTAAACGGTATAATTTTCAGCCTTAATAGAGTTTGGTTATGAAACTAAAGGATGATAGAGGATGCCAAGAGCTTTATAATTCTTCAAGAATCACTCAAATAGGAGTTCTCAATAAAAGTTATGACATTTTAAAGTTTAGAGAAATTTCACAAATTGACCGGTAGATTAAGAAGCAAATTAATCAGTAGCCAAACATACTTTGGTATGAGGCAGGAGAACTTCAATAGAAGACTGAGACATAAGCTTCCGCAATCTGTCCAAAAACTAATTTTGGGGCAATGATTGGCAAACAATCAGTGGCCCCCTGTGATCTAATCTTTGCCCAAAACTAGCCATTGGAGGTGCTAATGTAACAACTTCAAAGACATAAAGGCTAGTAGTCCTTGCCAAGAGGTTTCAAGTATGAAGCATTAAATTGGGATATCATGTTAATTTGTTAATTGTAACGTCCTTGTACTTGTGCTTTTATATGTAATAGGGTTGTAATAGCCTAGGGCATGTGTGCTATAGGCTTGACAAGGTTGTTGCTCATATGTTGAGCTTGAATGTAAACTCTTAGTGTGTTAGGAGTGTGTGAGTGTAGCATGTAGGCCTTGATGTCGAGGAAAGGTGGTTGCTTGGTTGCTTGCGTACATGGTGTGAATGTGGATCATTCCTTCGCTTGAGGGAATAGCTTGTTGATGTGAAAGTTCTGCAGTTCTAAGGAGTACAGGTAAGTTTCGTCTTTAGGAGAGCTAGTGAAAGAGGCCTCTTGATGAAAGGGAGCTAGTGAAGTAGGTCCTTATCTCTTGGGACTTGGAAGAAAAGTAAGCACCTTTAGCTCTTGAGTCTTGGATGTGAAGTAGGCTCCTTAGCTCTTAGAGCTTGGAAGAGGAATGGGCTTGGCTTCCATAGTTGTAAACATTTAGGGTGGGTGTAGAGGTGTGTGCAAGTTTATTAGGCTCTAGGTGGAAAGTCTGTGAAGGGAGTTGCTGGCTTGTAATGTTTACAAGTTATGTTATACAACTATGGTGAAACAACTTATGACCTACCTTCAGTAAAAATATGGAAGGGACAGGAGAGATGAGTAGGATTTCCAAATCTCTATAAAAATTATTTTATCTTGTGTATCATTTTCCCCATCCCTTCTCCAATTATCTACTTGATTGCTTACCTTATTATACTTATCTCGCTTAATGCTTTTGTGATTGACTTGCTTAGTAGAAAGTATTGTGGGAGTAAGTTTTAAATCAATTAAAACTCTTACATGGTTTGATTTATTCGTAAAAGTTTGTCTTAAATTGGTTTAAACCTGATTGGTTTATTTGTTGACGTAGGGTCTTGATATGTAAGTTGTTATAGATTTAATCTATAAGTTTGATTTGACTTGTTCACTTAAACTTATGACTTGAATTACTTGTAAATTAATATACTTAGTGTCAATTCCCTTATTGATTTGATATTTTAAGACTTTTGCTACTAGATGTGGGGTTGATAATTTAGAGATCTTACATTTAACCCACCTTTATCCTCGAAATTTTTATTACCAGCTCATGGGCCTAGTTTGTGTCCAGCACACCCCATTGTCCAACATGTATCATGGGTTAGTTTTGTTCCAACTTATAATGACCTGGTAATCATGCAAACTAATAGTGCTAGTCATTTCGTTATAGAGTATTTAATCGAAATTAAATATCATAAACACATGATTACTATATCTTACCCCAAAATGTGTACGATGTGAGACTCATTATTTACAAAATCTTATGTTATCTCTTTATTATATTAAAAAATAGAGCATACATAAAGAAATAGGGGCAAGTCTCACCGCCAATTCAAAAAAGAAACTTGTAGCTCTAGTCGTCTACACAACGAACAGATGTGGCTTACACCGGCCTACAGATGCCCAGGTCCAGCAAGCCTAGGTAAGGATCTAGGTGTTTGAGTTTTCATTAGCCTTCATATTAAATCTTGGCTCTAGTCAATTTAAGACTCAAATTACCCGATCTGATATGAACCAAACCCAAAATATATTATTTTTTTGTACAAACTTTTTATACAATTTAGTATTGCTATAAAATATCTTTCAAATATATTACTATTTTTCTAAAATGAGAAAATTACACAAAAAATTTTTAAATTTAATATGCTTTTGTATGTGTGTGTGTGTGTGTATATATATATATATATATATATATATATGTTATATATTTAAAATTTATAAATCATATCTAAGTCGGGTTGTGTTCTAGTCTTTTATATTGAGTCAAATTCAGGTCCCGCAAAACCTGAATCAAACCAGACCATGTTGGGCCTTTTGGGCCCTCAAAATGGACTTGCAATAACAAAAAGAACTCACAATAGATGTCACACGTTTATCTTAATCCAAAAGGCAACTTAATGAATAAAGTTTTCCTATTACATTATATACATGTTTTCAACAACATTCACGACCGATGTAGGATAAAGCCAACAGTCTCCCAGGTTTTCTTATTAGCCTATATATAAGTTATCAACAACATTCACGACCAATATAAGATAAAGCCAGCAGTTTCCCATTTATACATCAGGAGACCTTGGAACCATCAACCTCTAACAATATCCCATTCATCAGGCACTTCATTAGATGGAACTCATATTATATAACCCTAGTGGAACTCATATTATACAACCCTAGAACTACCATCCTCTGACAATCTCTCATTCATCAAATGGAACTCGTATCTGTTAAATCATTAGGTAGAACCCAAGAAAAAGACTTCATCAATCGGCATAATCAAATACCAAATCCCACTTTGCTCTAACACCTATGTTGGGCCTTTTTGGCCTCGAAAATGACTTACAATAACTAAAGAAAGCTCGAAATAGGTGTCAAGGGCGTATCTTAATCTAAAAGCTAGTTGAAGGAATAAGGTTTCCTATTAGCCTATATACAAGCCACCAATAATATTTACGATCAATGTGGGATAAACTCAACAGACTCGGTAGCATCAGACCCGATAACATCACCGCACTCAAAGCTGTCCCTAGTTAAAGTAGGTCATGGGACACATGGTCCATACCAATGGCACTAGACCATTGCCTGCTAGTCTTCCTAGGCTATTTCTAGATAGACCTTGCAAGGTTAGAGACCAGAACGCCCAAAGGAAGTTCTCCCTGCTTGCGTGGAGTTCAATCCCCTTGTGTGAACCTCGTTCAAAACCAACATTAAAATGAAATTCAAATGCATTAATGGCCTAGAGGCCAATTGTTTACATATGGACAAAGTTCAATATCAACGTCATGTTATAATAACCAATTGAAGGATTAATAATACATAATAATCTATCCAAATTATTATACTACAAAAAAGGAAAGCCCACCATTATCACAATTAATGTCTCTCATTATTACTTTATAATTAGATTTGTACCCGTACCAGATGAAATTTAAATCATATAACTTATATAGGTGGTTTTAATTTCAATTTTAAGTTTTGAACTAAACTTAAAAGTACGAAATTTTATTTTTTAAATTCTATTAAAGTTAGAGTGCAGTAGTATTGTATTTTAGAATTGATAATTCTAAATGCCATATAAGTTCATTTCAACTAAAATATTTATTTATTTGTTACTTAATTAAGGGTTTTTATTTATTTTTAGTAATTTTTTAGGGTCCATGTAAAGTCCAATTTGAGTTCTTGGTTAAGAAATATTAATTTTCATAATTAGAAAGGGTAAAATTGCAAAATAATTGTATATATGTAGTGTAAAACTCTGCCAGCTTGCTCGACGGTTTTTGAGTTTGTTTGGTCTTTACCCGAATCGGGATAGTTGGGTCGGGGTCTTCTTGTCGTGGTTCGAATATACTATGGTATGCGTTTATCTGGCCCTTGCCTCATTGAGTGTTTGCTACACCTGCTTGGATGCTATGTGCGCCGACTTTTTAATTTCAAATTTCACTTTTGCATTAAACTTAAAAGTACAAAATTTATTTTTTAAATTATATTTAAGTTAAATTTCAGTAGTACTGGATTTTAAAATTAATAATTATAATTGGCATATAAGTTCGTTTCAACTAAAAGAATTTATTTGTTACTTAAATAAGGATTCTTACTTATTTTTAGTAATTTTTTAGGGTTCATGTGTAAAATCCATGTCCTTTGGCTTAGGATTTTATTTATTATTCGGTTTGGCTTGGCCATTGGTTTGAGTCAATTTGCCTTTTGGTTCAATTTAATTTTATTGGCTTTTGGTTCTCGTTTCTAGCGAGAGTTAATGTTACTCGTGCATTTGGTTGGAAGGCTTTGGCTCAAGTGGGTGCCTGTTGGCGTGGTTTTGTTTGACATGCATTGTGTTTTGGAGGTACTTAGTAAAGCCATTTACACATTAGAAGGGTTGTTTTAGGGGGTCCTTTGTTCGATGAATCGATTGATAGATTGTGGATTCATAGTTCTTGATCTTTGCCCTTTGTTAAAAGGTGGAAGAGCCCAATAACATGAAAAGAGAAGAATCCAAAAAAAAAACTAGAAGAAAAATATACATTGTAAATGTTATTCATCTAGTTTTGTGTTCTCTTGCATTAATTTTGGTTGCTCTATTTTGAGTATTTTGAGCAATTCTTGAAATTGTTCTATCTTCTCCTTGTAAGACAATGTTTCTTCCACTTAGTATTTTGAGTCGACTTCTCATATAAGTATGTGTTGTTTGGTATTGCATATGTCTTTACAATGGTGGCCTTATTGGAGTTCTTTTATGAATAAGTTCCCAAGGGAGTAAGGAGCATGGGATTGTCTTTCTACCATATCATCTTCAGCATTGAAAGTTCCCTATCTTTCTTCTATCTATTAGTACGGGTGGGAAAGTTATTATTGATTATCGTAGTAGCTTAAAATCAAACATAAATGAAGCATTAGTTTGTGATCAATATTGGCAACGTCCACACTATTGTGAAGAAAGATGAGAAGGAGGACACATGTAATGATTTAGATTGTACATGTTACTTCTAAGTATTTGTTATTTAATTGTGAATATTGTCTCTTATTATTTCTCTTCGTAGGTTTGCATTTTAGACTATTTCTATATTTTGATATTATAATATTATTTATGTAATAAGTTGAAGTACGTGTCTATTCTAATTTTATATTCAATTTTTTACATCCAAAAGTGAAATAGAGTTCTTTAATATCTACTTCTCTAAAACCCCATTTTTAGGTTAGGGTTTTACCTGATTTAAGTTTTGCCCTATTTAGGTTAGTATCTAGATGGTTTTAGTGAGATCGGGCTAAACTAGTTTCAGTTGATGATTATATACTAAGATGGCCATATGAGCATGTTATAATGGTTGATTATGCGAGACGTAGTTATCAGTGTATACTGATGCATACAGATTTGTTTGTATATGTTAGCTAAGATTTTAGGCATAGATTTAGGTCGTTAAATCATTTAGTATGTGTTTGGGATTTTTCTGGGTATTTCATTTGCACGCATCATAGGAATTTTAGATCACTCGATTGTGCCCATGCGGGCCCATCTTAATATTGTTTAGGGTTTTGAGGCCCATTTACTCTTCTCGCCTCAATTCTTGCCTATAGAGTTAATTTTGGGACACAAATCAGTTTCGAGTTCAGATGGTTTCAATCCAAACTTTTTGTCCATATTATAGAGCATATACCCATAAGTGGGACCTACTGGGCCATGAGTTGTCAGGCTTCAAGATTTTGCCACGTGGCAAGATCTGAGCTATCCACCCATCTTTATCTTCACCCATTGGTTTCCAAGGTTTTCCATGATTTTGAAATTTTTACTGTTACGCCGCCGCCAATTCGACTCGCCGCCGGTGAGCCTCAGCCTCGCCCCTGGCCACCGGATTGGTACGACCGTGACCACCTTGCGGTCGGCAATCCATCCGTACCCACGATCGCCACCTGCGCGGCCACAACCGCCGCCAGTAACGGGGTTTTCAGGGTCGGTTTTCGCCGTAGCTGCCACCCGTTTAGGCCATTTTCCGGCAACGATGAGCCGCCTCCTGCCGGTTCGACGACATGGACAGGTTCACCTTGTTGTGATCTACATTTTGAGGCAACCCACAATGACCACCACGGCCGCGATCGCCGCCGGCAACGTCGCCGCACCCGGCGGCGACCCCGTCCCTTTTCGGTCGATTTTCGGCCAACAAGTAGGCGGCCTCCTCCAATCGTCACCAACATCACCTTCCCTGTCCTCCCATCCTTCGATCACGACCGACGGCGCCACTAGCGACGCCGCTGTGGCCGTTTTCCGGCGACGGGCACCGCCGCCCCTGTCCAGCCCGTTTACCTACGTCCGTGGCCGCCGCCCTGCGTTCACGTCCACTAGCCCGCGACCGCGTCTGCGATCCTCCCAGCTGACCCAACCCATTTTCCAGCCTGGGATAGTTTAGGCCATACGCGTTGGTCTGGTTCACCTTGATTTGGTCTGGTACAGCTTGGTTCGGTCCGGTTCAGCTTATTTTGGACCGTTTTTGTCCGTTCTTCCGCCAATTTCAGTAATTCGAGAACCAATATATTAATTTAGATGCATATTCACATTGTTTAACATATTAATTTTCTTTCATGATTATTTATTTATTTTATTTATATATTTATCATATAAATAAAATGTTTAAATGATTATTTGTTATTATTAATATTATACTTACTTATGAATATCAGTCTTATTAAGGTCACTAAATTTTATTTATTTGTTTATTAGTTTATTTATTTATTTCTTTATTCGTTATGTGTATGTTATTATTTATTTGTAATTAATTATGCATTCTTGTTTTGTATGATTAATATTATTATTATTTGTGATTAATGAATATTAAATATTTATTTATTTATATTTTTTAAAGTATTAATTAATTAATTAATAATTATTTGATTATTTATTTGCTTACTAACACGAGTATACATGATACTTACTCGTGTTTGCCTGTGTACGTCTATAGTATAATTATATTATTATTTTATCATTAGTGTATTATTTATTTTCATGATTATGTGTTTATTATTTATCTATTTATCTATGAGTGTAGTTATTATCTACTATTATTATGTCTCAGTTTGCGTGCCAAGTGTTTAATTATAAGTTTGTTAGCATTGTTTCCTTTATAAAGATGTATTGATGATATGAGCACACATTATATAGACATATTAGTTTTTTACTTAGGATACTTAGCAATGGGTTCCGATATAGGCTTCGGAGTCTATGCTCGCCGTAGATGTGCAGATATGCTTGGAGCTTTGACCACAGGTCCGTAGGACTCTCTCCTTCTCTGCTTGACTCCTTGTGTATATGGTTTAATCGTATTTCAAACGTAGGATGACATCGAAAGTATTTTATCGGATCCTTCCGATGTCAGGCCATTTAGTCGTGTTTTTACACATGTTTAATAAAACTACAAGGATGAGATCCCTTTTGGTTTTTGAACTTAAGCTCTAGAAATGTATGATATCAGCCTCTTCCCTAAGCCTGTTATATAAATACGCGTTGTTTTACGGATTTCATGAATAAGAGAATGAGTGGTACGGAGATATGTATGGACCGTGCTAGTACTCCTTCAAACCATGGGTAGTGCGGGTGTATGATGGTACTACATAATGGAGCGCATTTCCAAAATATGTGGCACTAATTTAATTGTTCCTTTTTCCATTTGAGTACAGTGGCGGGTGATATGGAAGGTGTGAGGGCGTAAGCGCTGTATGTATGTAAGATTATGATTATAAGTCGTGCATGCAAGCTGGCATTTGTTAAGTATGTTTGCTTACTGCTCGGTGTGAGGCATTCTTGAATTTCATATGTTTTCGTGGGTAATGGAATACCCATTTGCCAGATTGTATTAGTTATTTTTTTTACCAGTAACATTCGTTACCGACGGTTTTTATATAAAATATGTAGGTCATGCAAATCCTGAGTCGACTTTGGTGGGAGGATTGATAAACACTACACGCACTGGAGCTCAACCTAATATTTAATTCCTTGTATTTATTTATATTTGATGTGTTTTGATGTTTATTTAACAATGTCTTCCATTCTCATGACATCAAGAGGGTTATTTCGATCTATTTTATGGATTGAGTCTCACTGACTAATAATATTAAACATGTCTCGACTCGATCCTAACATTTCTGATCCGGTTCTTAAGTGAACTGAAATTGGGTTGTTACAAATTGGTATCATAGCCATGTCTTGGTCTATTGAGATGGAAGACTTTTGTTTTGAGCCAAGTGTGTGGAGTTGTCCTTAGCCAAGTCGACAGGTATTTCTTTTGTTTCTTTTCTTACGATTTAAGATGGTGTGGTCTGTGAGACCTGTGTGGCGCATGCTTAGGTGCTTGCGATTATAGAGAATTTATGGGATGGATATAATGAGATCATGGTTTAGTAGACACTAACAAGGATCTCAATGGAATGTCATGATAAGCTATGAGACATGCCTTGTTGTTACCATTCTAGTGATTTGGACGACTTAAGAGTGTCCACATGCTACGTTAGCTGAGTTCGAGTTTGATAGTGGCCAAGAGTATTTGGATCATTGGGGACATTGCAGCACTTGTCCAACTTTCGTATGTCACCACATCAGTCCTTCCTTGGGACATGATGTACATTGTAAGAGAGAGATAAGAGATGACACCAGTGGGGAGCTTAGACTATGAAGATATTTGCATAGTTATGTGACAAATGAATATGGACCATTGAGTGTCTTAAATAGATCCATTAGACATAGTCTGAGATCTACAGTCTAAGGTCTACAGTAAGGAACATAGACCTTCAGATAGATCTTTGTGGATGAAGGATGTGGTTATGATAGTGGAGGCACTAAGGTACTTGGAGTACAAATGAAAGATTGGATAGATGACTTGAGATGGACCACTTCGAGGAGATAGCAGTGGATGACGATGAGTAGAGAGGTGGATCTACAATCTCATGGATATTCCACCGCCTCCCCCTCTTCCACTGGTGTATATCTGTCTTAACAGCATTATTGGCCACTCTTCAAGATATGAGGCATGAACACATCGAGCATGAGATAGTTGCCTATGACCGCAAATTTAGATAGTTGATCGGATTTCACTCGATCAACCAATGCCAGATTAATTATGGCTATAGAGAACCAGTTAGTGTTCGTACAAGCAGTCACCCCGGATAGTAGGAGATTGTTTAGACACATCATTGGATAACCATTGTACATGTTACCACTATGATCGAGACCC
>JAVDBV010060622.1:0-20624 GCA_032619315.1 Piper longum
TTATTCAACAGGAGGGTTAGCTCTCCTGTGCCAGTTTTATATTAGTTATTTTTCGGACCGGTAATGCTCGTTACTGACGGTTTTGTAGTATATGTAGGTGACGACTATGAGATGGAAGTGCCAGCCTGGACGGAGGAGCAGTGAGATCTTTCGCACACACACATGTATTCGGTGACTGAATGTTTAATAGTCTGTTTATACCTTTATTATATTTGAACTGATGTGAGGTAGTGAAAAACATGATAATATGATTAAATGCTAAAATATAATGTCATGATGTGAATAATGAATAGAGGGCATAGGTGGTCTTCATCTTAAGACGCCGAGAGTAGATCTTGGTCGGCTTAACCGAATCTAGTAGATTATCGAACGGTTCGGTCGCCGGTAGCATTTCTGGGTCGGTTAAAGGGTGAGCCGAATCGGGGTGTTACATTTCCTAACCGTTCAACCTACATATGCTATGTCCATCCTTATACAAGCTATAACATACATTAAACTACCAATTGCAGAAGCATAAGGAGTATTTGTCATTTCTATTATCTATGTTTGACTTAAGTCACTTTTCTTTAACTTGAAGTAACCCCCAAGTGGATCTCCAATAGGCTTTGCATCTTTCATGTTAAGTTTTTTAAGTACCTTTTCTATGTACTTTTTCTGTGACACTCAAAACTTTCTAACTCCCCTGTCATGCTCCCAAGATTTGCTTTGCCGATCTCAAATCCTTTATTGTAAAAGATTTATTCAATTTATTCTTTAAACTTGCATTTTTCACTCCATCATGCCTTACAATCAACATGTCATCCACATAAAATAGAGGAATAATAAAATCATCATCATAAAACCTCTTGATGAATACATAATGATCACAAACATACTTCTTATACCCATTTCTTTCCATGCAAGAATCAAATTTTTTGTACTACTATCTTTGAGCTTGCTTCAAACCATACAAACTTTTTTTCACTTTACACACCATATATTCCTTTCTTCTGATTTTAAAACCTTCTGGTTGCTCCATGTATATAGTCTCCTCGAGATCACCATGGAGAAAGGCGTCTTCACATCTAACTTGTAAAACCGGTGACTCCAATTAGAGTTTTACATTAGCAAACTATTCAGTTTAATCGTTGGTTCGAGTCGAGTCAATTTCATGAATCGCGTGCTGAGCCGAGACTAACAATGAGTTTTGAGCGATGAGGGTCAAATATACTTGAATATATGATGATAACATCAAAAAGATAGTAAAAAATGAGTTATTATGTTCATTATGAGTTTTCCATCTAGAGTCGCATTGCTCAAAGAGATCACCAATGTTTCCCAGTTCTTTGGCAATGTGTTGAGAAGCAAGATAGCTTGCCATTCTTCATCTAAAGTCATCTTCATCCTGACAAGTTAGAATAATAATATTCTTCATCTCATTAAGATGCTCACTTATATCACTTCCATCCTTATACCTCAAGTTCACTATTTTCCTTATTAAAATGGTCTTGTTGCCAGCAGTATTCCTCTCATAACCTTCTTGGAGTTTATCCCATATAGCTTTTGAGGATGTCAATTAAAAAATATAATGGTGCACAACTTCATCTACCCATTGTCTCAAATAAGTCACATTTTTCCTATCCAACTTATTCTAGTCTTTATCAGTCACCTCTGCTAGTTTCTGATCAGTGATAGGTTGATACAAATCCTTTGAATATAAATGATCAATCATTTTTCCTTTCTAATAGTACCAGTTACTCAACCCTTATAGAGATATCATTAACATGCTTCACATCAGTCATCTTGTTGAAATATAAATCACAAATACACCAACTAGGCTTTTAGAAATTTCGTTGATCACTTAGCGGGCATAAAATATCATCAACAACCAAAACTTACAAACCAAGCAAACTCGACTTTGATACCACTTGTTGGGATTAACCAAACATCTAAATCCCCATTTTAACACATAATTGATGAGAAGTACCAATCAAAATATACACATTACAAACCTAAAAGAAATACCTTCTAATATGGACAAAATAAATTTTATATAAAAAACCCCAAATTTGGGGGGAAATCACAAGGTAAATAACCGGATCAAATTCACCATATCACAATTTGACACAAAAATATCCATAGGAGAATAAACTTCCCAATACTAATTTACTGTACTTTCTATAAAATTGATATTGACCACAACGAAAAAAATAGAGAATTACAAATTAAGAATTTCATGAGGTTAACATTAACGATTGCAAGCGAATCTCAACAAAGCATTCACATTTTTTCAATCCACAAAATTTTTATTTCTCCCATCAATGCCCTTTTTTCTCTAAAACCAAAACCAATAAAGAAAAGCATCCGAGTTGCTTTTATTACATTTGCATAAAGCAAATCTACAAAATCTTAGTTTTTACCCAAAACTTTATGTATTTACGAAAGAAGGATAATCCAAAAGGAAATTTGCGGAAAAGTTGCCTCCTTGAAATTGCAAAAACAACACAAAAATGGAAAAAAAAATCCTCTTCTCTAGATCCCTCCGGTTATGGCAATGGATCTGGCCATTGGGGATGGCTCCGATGAGGGTGCAGTAGTGCTCTAGCGGAGGTCGTCATCCCCGGTTATGATCCACCGGACTAGATATAAAATACCCCCGGCTTCGCTACACCGGACTTCTTTTGCCTTCGACTTGTCGGTAGGCAAATTTATATTATTGCTATTGTTATTACCAAATTTTAAATATGCCCACGCGTTGTGCTTTGGCTTCTTACAAACATATGCCACGATTGGATAAGCCGAAGGATTTGGGTTAGAAAGAACATGAATCGGTCTAGACAATAGTAAGAACGATTTTAAAACAAATCAAAAGTCATCTTTGGCCATTTCAGAAGTCAGTCTAGTGCAAGTTTTAGAGTTTTCGAAGTTGATCCATTGTTAGTCCCTCAAGCTCTTCCTTGATTTGATAAAAGAGATTTATTTATTTTAGTTTAACAACATAAACTCAGGATCATAGAAGAGAGAAAATGTCCTTTTCCCCCCTTTAATCGAGATGCTCCTTGGTCTGATCTTTTGTGAAAATTGCTTGTAATTTATTTTTGCAAAAATAATTTTTTATTTTTTTTGTGAACAACATGGAATGGTAATTCATTAAAATTTGTTTATCAAATAATTATTCGTTAGTTTTAAGTGGTCTCAGTTAACAAAAGTTAAATAATTATTGAAGAATATACACTATGTCAATGATATAAGCTTTCGACAAAAAATAGAATTAACAAAAAAATATGAAGTTATATAATTTTTTTTGTTAATAATTCATGAAACATACCGAACGTTATAAATATCCTTTTAATTATATTTTGATAACTTCGTGGTGGACTAAAAAAATTACATTTTGATTTTTTCTTCTTCAAAAAAAAATCATTTGATATTAACAATATAATTTTTAATTGAAAGTAAAAATATCAAAAAGAGTTTACAAATAAATTCTCATTTTTAAATTATACTGAATGAAATACAATGAAAATAAGAAAATAGAGCTCTCCTTTAATGAAAAATACCGAATGCTGATATAAATATCTTTTCAAATGGATTTTAATGTCTTCCTCATGGATTCGAAAAAATTACAGCTCGAGTTCTTTTTTTTATATCTTTTAAAATTAACAATATAATTTTTAGTCTAAAGTAAAAATATCAATAAGTTTATAAATAATTTTACTGTGATCAATCCATTATAAAGTAAAACATAATCAAAATAAAATAGCTCATCAATAGAGACGAAGAGAATAATAAATAAATATTAAATAAAAACCCACTAATTGTCGTAAGTCATCCTAATTAAACTACACATAATAAATTGTCCAAGATTTTCTATGATCATATATAAAATTGAACATTAAAAAAGTTAACATAGAGACGGGAGATCTAATTTATTTGTTACGTACATGATTAAGATCTATAATTTATGAGACCAAACTATATATAATTTAAAATTTTTCTTCTAAAATTTATAATATAGTATATCTAGATTTGCTTTTAATTAAACTCACATTTTTAATTTAAATATATTTTAAGTCAAAACTTCCCGCTTAAATTTTAATCATTATTTAAATAGTTATTAAATACAATGTAAATAGTTAATACAGATAACATATAACTAATCTCCAACAAATCCATTTCGTAATCGTAGTATTTCAAAACCCACCAACCTCCTAATAGCCGGATACAACATATAATACGTGAAACATATAACGTATAAAAGATTAAACAACATAACAAAATCAAAACCAGAAGAATTTTTACTTTTCCAAGCATATTTAGATATTTTAACAAATTTTCCACCAAATGCTATTCTTATTTTATAACATTGATGTTAACTCAAACATTAGGATCTTATTCACTAATTAGTCTTTCAAGCAAATGAAGTTTAACATTTGAATGCAGAGGAGTTCAACTAAAAACTAATTTTGGTTATTGTTAGTTCAAGAGAAAATGAGCCAAAAGACTTATGTGATATGTGGGATGCATTTGAAATTTATTAATAATACATATTAATAAATAATATATAAAATAAAATTCGAAAAAATAAGCCTATTAATTATTTTCAATAAAAATAGTAAATATTTATTTAATACAAAAAATATCTATTTAAATGCAATGATTATATAATAATAAATTTAAAAATTAACTTTATGTTAAGAAAATTAGCAATTTTAATTATGAAGGTACTACAAGTAAAAAAATTTAATTTGAATAAATTTAATATTTAAATGGAACTTATCATTTTTAAGTTTTTAATTGGGCTAGAATTATACTCTAAGATAAATAAAATGAATAAACAAATAAATAGATATCCTACATTATGTAGAATTCCTATATTAAAATACATAAAAATTCTAAATTAAGTATGAATTATTAAGGAACAAACTTTTTCGAGTAATATAGATTATAAATATATAGAAGTGAAATTTACTATTTTTTTATATGTGTTTATTTAGACTAAACAAGCCAAACAAAACTTACTGTGATGTAAAAGTTACAAAAGACCATAAAGGTTAGTATAGAACTATAAAAAGATCCTAGCAAGGTTATTCATATGAAAATCGTACAAACATGACCTATCAATACAAGTATACAACTAAGAGAAGGAAAACAAATATCCTACAAACAAAAGGAATTACAATCCAGAGGCAACCTTCATCAAATCTCTCCTCTTGTGATGCACCACCAAACCTTGAATAATCAAAATAGTCATGCAGCCATCAAAAGTTAAAAAACCTCCCATGAAGGAGGGAAACTGTTGAGAGAAATCTCTAAAGTTGGTGATTAACAACAACGAATACAAGATATGAAAAAATAATACATGAGAAATAAGATAAAACAAAATCAAAAGAACAGATATTTAACGTGAAAACCCCTCCTTCTATTGAAAGTAAAAAATTACGAGCAAACAATGAACAATTCATTACTTCATCCAAAGATTACAGTCATTAAACATATAAAGATATACAAGAAGATTAGTCACCCAACGTATACAATTGAGATTACACTTTCTCCCCAACCTATACAATTGAGATTATAAGATTTCTCTATCTCAATATTTTGTATAAAATTAACTAATGAATAATATTGATTCATCTTCTTATCTCTATATTCGTTTTTTATTTCTCTATTTTTCTCTCACATCCTGTTTTTTCCTATCAAATAAGGCAAATGAGTCTATATATATAGAGATGGTTTGAGGCTCTTCACCTTTCATTAAAGAATAAACAGTCACTCTATTTAGTATCCTGAGATTCCTTTAATATTCCAAGTATGGCAATGAACTACATATTATTAATATTTATAATGACAAATATTAACAATCTCCCACTTAGAGTCCGATTGAACCACTCTAGTCCTGATTCTTCATCCACTTGTTTGTCGCGTAAGTCCTTCACCTGCATGTTAGTTAAGCACAAATTCAACTTTTGTCCTTCCACCAGTTTGGTCAACATGTCTACCGGATTCTTTTTGCTATCTATCTTCACCAACTTCAATTTACCTTTTTTTAACAAAAATTTGATAAAATGATTTGTCAACTGAATATGTTTGGTCCTAGCATGAAATGCTGAGTTCTTGGCTAAATGAATTGCACTTCGACTATTTCTGAACAACCTAGAATCAACCCATTAAAACATAATTCATTTATTAAAGTTTTAATCCAAATATACTCCTTACAAGCTTCTGTAGTAGCCACATATTCAACTTCAGCTAAAGATAGAACAACTATCTTTTGCAATTTGGAAACCCAACTCACCACGGTTCTACCAACTGTAAAGATGTATCCTGGTGTACTCCTGCCATTGTCTCTATTTCCAACATGATATGAGTCCATATAACCTTGCACATCAATATTATGACCCCCAAAGCACAAACATAAATTAAAAGTTCCTTTCAAATATTTGAAAATCCATTTCATTGTCTTCTAGTGTTCTTTTTATGGGTTCTTTATAAATCTGCTCATTACTCCCACTCATGTGCAATATTTTGTATTGCACTCACCATAGCATACATAAGACTTCTAATAGTTAAAACATAAGGCACCGGTTTCATGTAGGCTTTATCCTCACCACTCTTAGCACCTTGTTCTTTGGACAATTAAAATTTACTACCCAAAGTAGTAGTCACCGGTTTAGATTTATTCATGTTGAATCTCTCAAGAATTTTCTTCACATACCTTTCTTGAGATAACCACAACTTCTTGCTTTTCTTATTTCGGGTAATTTGCATCCCAATAAATTGTTTTGCTTCACCCAGGTACTTCATTGAAAAACTCTTAAGATTAAAGATTCTCCATACAAGTCCCTGCAACAAACATGTCATCTACATACAAAGTTAAAATAATGTAATTGCGATCATTTAACTTTTATAAATATACACAGTGGTCCGAATTGCTCCTAGCAAATCTATTATCCAACATAAACTTGTCAAATTTCAAATACAATTGTCTTAGTGCTTGTTTGAGTCCATATATACTCATTTTCAATTTGCACGCCATATTTTCTTTACCCTTTGACTATAAATCTTTTTGGTTATTCCATATAGATCTCCTCTTCCAAATCACTATGAAGGAAAACTGTATTTACATCAAGTTGTTCTAAATATAACCCCTTTACAGCCACAATACTCAAAATAATTCTAATAGAAGTCATTTTTACAATAGGTGCAAATATATTATAAAAACCAATTCTTTCTTTTTGACCAAATCCTTTCACCACAAGTATTGCCTTATAGCTTTATACACCATCGGTTTCATAATTAACCCGATAGATCCACATATTTTGTAGAACCTTCCTTTTTGTGATAACTTCACCAACTCCCATGTATGATTCTTTTCCAATGATGACATCTCATCTCTCATGGCCAACTTCACCAATTCCCTGTCAATATATGCATATACAATACAACCAAAGACATTAAGAAAAGAGTAGTTTTAACACCCCAAATCCGGTTCACGCTCGTGAACTGAATTGGCATGTTACAAGCCCCGGTTAGGTCGACTAACCCGAACCCAACTCGTACGAATCCGATCTAGGCGTCTTAAGATGAAGATACGATTTGTCTTATATGCATGAATGCATAAAACCCTAACAGAATACTACATGGATGACAAGAAATTTGAATCACACACCAACACCATTACGATTAAATTAATGAAAATTATAAGATGTAACAGACAGAGTTTCCCCTAAAAATGCAATTCGGAGCCACCCTGTCAACATATGCAAATATATATAACCCTTAAAAATGCAATTAGGAGCCACCCTATCAAGTCAACATATGCAAATATGTATAACCATATATCAACAACTTTATTCATACATAAATCTAATCTACTGTAAGCATCTTTTTCTGAATCTTAGGTCTCAGCCCATCTGTGCCCTCTATTCATTCTCCATATCATGACATCATATTTTAGCAGTTCATCACATCATCATGTTTTTCATTACCTCACATCAGTTCAAATATAATAAAAACATAAATAGAATATTAAACATTCAATCACCCAATACATGTGTGTGTGCAAAAGGTCTCATTGCTCCCCCGTCCAAGCTGGCACGTCCATCTCATACTCGTCACCTACATATAGTACAAAAACCGTCAGTTACGAGTGTTACAGGCCCGAAAAATAACTAATAACAAAATGGCTATGAGAGCAAACTCTCATATGAAAGAAAACAATCATATATCCTCCTTGTGAACTCTCTGAAGGGCATCAACTGAGCAGCCACTGGGCTGCAGACCCGGTAGTGTCCCGAACTGACTAAACTGCAGCTGTTGTTGCCTCACTCGGCATTTCATACTTCATTTTCTGGTATCAAATCCTAATCCCTCTCCTTACCTCCATATTTCTCCTGGCCTTGAGCATAAAGACCAAGTACTCTCAGGCAGTCACTTTCAGTGCCTTTGAACCACAAGTCATGACATGCGCTGTACTAAACAGTACCCGTAAACCTCCACGTTCTCCGGGTGTGAGGAACTCAAACGCGAAGTTGTCAGGATCCCTCGCGAATGGAACAGTTCGCTGGCACTAATCCAGACCCCGCTTTGACTGTCACGACATCCTATGCATGGTACGTTCAGTCAATTTCTCCATCTCTCGTCTTACTGAAAACTTGATAAAAATATATATATGCCTAGGAAGGGATTTATAAAATTGGCCCAAAGGAAACTTACTGTAGATCTTGTTTTCAAAATCATTCTTGAGGGATCTCATCCTCAAGGGTTATTACTCCGGAAAACAAGTCGGCTAAATGACCCGAGTTAAGTGGGATCCGATAAAACGCCACTTAACTCATCCTGTTAATCATAATCAAATACACAATAGAAAGAGCGTGAAAAAGAAGCGAGTCCTAATAGATCTGGTAGAAGCTCCAAGCGTGTCATCGTGCCTAGGCGGTGAGCTCCTACTCCGTACCTACACATCAAATCTAAAAGCTAACGCCCGCTAAGTAAATGATGCATCAACTCAATCAACATCACACACAATACAATTATCATCGAACAAGAAAATCAACAACCATTAGTGTATATAATTCTAAGTCATCCTATTCATACCAAATTTTATCATGCGTTTCTACGTTAAGTTGCGGTTAATTATCATACTCAAATTCGATCTATCTCACAAGATCAATTACTGTTCATTCACTTAATCAAATCGTGTCACTTATCACTCATCAGGGTTTAATCACCTCAATATCAATTAATCAATTATATCATGTTATGCTACTAATTATCAACTCTAAATAAACAATCATATGTAATTATACCTCGAGTCATCGATAATCGGCGACAGCTAGGGTTTCGTTGTGTGTGCGTCTTGAACTTCGAATTCGGCGCTCGACGGCGTCCGAAGTTCAATCGGTTTCGACTGAAGGAACTCAGCGAAAGACCCGACGAATTCCATCAATCCGGTTTTCCAACAACTTCCAATGGTTTTCTGGCGGGTTTAGTAGTTTTCCGGCGACAGTCGCCGGCGACATCTACTAGCCAAATAGTGGTCGTATTGGGTACCATCGGAACCAACTTGGTGAGCTAGACGTATCTGTGGTGTCGACGTGGTTGACGGAGGTGGCTGCTCGCCGAAAAATGGCCACAATAGGCGGCGGCTATGGGTATCTAGATCCAGCCGGCTAGGGCGGCGACGGGCTCTAATTTGGTTGGGGAAGGAAGCTGGGTGGTCGGTGACGCCGAGGCGGCCACTCGATGGCGATGGCGACGGTCACCGGCGGCCCAATCAGTGACGCGAGTGCATCACCGTATGGTGGTCGGGGCGGCACGGCGACGCTGCGCCGTGGCTGGGCGGCGTCGATCAACCGCCGACCGGTGCCGAGTGGCGCCGACAACGGCAGTGCATAGTGGGGCGACTAGGGTTTGCAAATGGGAGGAAGCGTTGGGGGTGAAAATATAACTCAATGGCAAACTTGTAAATAAAACTTGACCCGACTCTGAGTCAAGTCAAAATAATTATCGACTCGTAATAAATTCTAAAAAAATCCAAAAAATCGGAAAAATCCCAAAAAATAAAATAAACATCAAAAAATCAAAATATCATGCTCTATAACTATCAACCACCCAAACTACCCGTAATATGTTCTAACGCGGTAAACGGCCTAAAACTATTTCTATGATCAAGCTGCATAATAATAAAAAATGTACTGCATACTCTCATATATTCTGATAATTCATTCTTTTCTACTGTATTCATGACGTTATCATCATATACTTGGGTACACATGACCCCTCATGGCTCATACACGTGATCGGTATCGGCTCCGTACACGTGTTCTGATACATACTCGACTCGAAATAGTGGTCAAACCGACCAGTTCTTAATATAAAACTCTAACTCGAATCGTGGGTTTTACAGTAGTCAACTTTCTTACCAGTCTATTATACCTCTTCCGAAAAGATGCAAAGGGAGTCCAGCATGAACTCTCATGCTTCTCACTCATGCTAAGATGGTCCTGTTCATTCTTTCCACCACCTCATTCTGTTGTAATGTCCTTGGCACTGTCTTAATCATTCTAATTTCCGCTTTTCACAATAGGAATCAAACTCCTTATTGCAATATTCTTCATTGTTATCCGACAGAAGACATTTCAATCTCAAACCTATTTCATTCTCAACTCGGGCTTTCCATATCTTGAAAATGCTAAAAACTTCTGATTTTGTCTTAATAGTGTATATCCATATCTTCCTACTAAAATTATCAATGAAGGTAACAAAATAGAAATTACCTCCAAAAGATTTACCATAGGCTAGCCCCCAAACATCCGTATGAACCAACTCCAACCTTTTGGATTTCATCTCTCACCCATCTTTTGTGAAGCTGGCCCGTTTTTGTCTACCTAAAACACAATTTTCACAAAAATCAAAGTTAGGATCAGTTATACCTATCAAAACCTCCTTGGAATGTAAGATCCTAATCCTATTCTTGGTCAAGTGACTAAGCCTTCTATGCCATAAAGTTGTTACGTCATTCTTCTCAGCGGCCAAAAAAATAAATGGATCTACCTTGGTCAACAATAGGTAAAGTGTGCCCACCGCCTTCCCCTTGATCACCACCAATGCTCCTTTGTTGATCTTTTACTGATTATTTTCGAATGTGATCCTATAGCCCTCTTGGTCTAGCTTTTTGATAGATATTAGATTCTTCTTCAATTCAGGTATATACCTGACCTCCTTAAAAATAAGTTTACCTTCATCATGCATCTTCAAATGAATTACCTCATTACCTTCAATTTTGCGCTTATGACCATTGTCAATTGTTACATATTCAAACTCACTCTTGACAAAACCACAAAACCATTCTTTGTGAGAAGTACAATGAAATGAAACACCTAAATCAATATACCATGTATCTATTTTGTAATTATCATGAAAAGATAAACAAAATTTCCCTTTATGATAATCTACAACATCAGCTACATTCTTGACTCGTTTGGGACCATCCTTCTTTGCATGTCCTTCCTTGTCACAAATCCAACAAGTAATCTTATCCTTGAATTTTCCTTTAGATTTAGAGCGCCCTCAGTTCTTATGACCTCTTCCTCTTTCTTTGCCCTTTCCTTTGTCCAACGACAAAGCTGTACCTGAGATGGATGGTGTGCTATCTATCATGCTCCTCTTCATCATCTCTTGATTAGAGATTGCACTACGCACTTCATCAAATTTTAGTTGTTCTTTTGATGCATTACTTATAGATGTAATTACCATATCTCAACTCTTTGTCAAAGAACACATGAAAATTAAAGATTTAATATTTTTATTAAAGGTCATCTCTACAAATTCAAGTTGTGCCCAAATTTTATTGAAATCATTCAAATGATTAACAATAGATTTACCTTCGGGCATCCTTAAATAGAAAAGCTTCCTCAACAAAAATAACTTGTTAGAGGGTAATGACTTCTCATGAACACCAACTAATGCTTCTATCAACCCTTTGACGGTTGTCTGTTTGGAGAGATTAAATCCCACAGACTGTGTTAAATATAATTGGGCGATAGCTAAGGCTCGCCTATCCAACAAGGCCTACTCCTCGGCTGACATCGCTTCTGGTTTGGTACCTATAAGTGATTGATGTAGTTGTTTCTCGTATAAATGATCCTCAATCTGCATCCTCCACTTTTGATAATTTGTTCCATCAAATTTCTCAATCTCCCAGTCTTAGAAGTGTTTGTCATGACTCTCACTCAAATCAAGATCCGATTGAATGAGACCCAAAGCTCCCACAAACTGTGCTAATTGTTGAAAAAAACCCAAAAAGTTGGAGATCAACAACAGCAAACACAAGATGTGGGAAAATAATGCCTAAAAAATAAGATAAAACAAAACCAAAAGAATAAAAATTTAACTTGGGAATTTCTATCGAGAGTTAAAAGTCACAGGACAATAGCCAACAGTTCACTACTTCAACCAAAGATTATATCCATCAAACATATAGAGATATACAAAATTATATAGAGATGTATAAAAAGATTACTCACCCAACCTATATAATTAAAATTTACAAGATTTCTCACCCACCATATACAATTGAGATTACAAGATTTCTCTATCTCAATACTATGTATAGGATTAAATTAGTAAATAATATTGATCCATCTTCTTATCTCTATATTCCTATTTATTTCCCTTTTTACTCTCACATTTTGTCTTTGCTTGTCATATTTTAGAATAGGCAAATGAGTCGATATTTATAAAGATGGTTTAAAGCCCTTTATTTTTCATTGAACAACAAACAGTCACTTACTATCCCAAGATTCTTTTAGTATTCCGAGTATGACAATGAACTAAATATCATTAATATTTATAATGATAAATATTAACAGCAACAAGTATTATAGGACAGTTGTCATCTTCAGCATGGACATTGCATATATGAAAATGAAAATCAAAAGCATTAATCTAAGAAGGAAAAAAAATTTCCCCAAGCCATGTTTAGATCCTATTACTTGCAGAGAAAAAAAGTGAATAATTTACCAATTCTTTTAAGATTTATAATTTGAATGGAATTATAATGGCAATATTTTTTAATAGTAAATTATAATAATAAACATCTTAAATTAAGTATGTATTTAATGGCCTCTAGAGACATTATGAGGATAGAATCGACCATAGTATAAGAAAAGTTTAAACATAATCAAAATGAAAAACAACTCTACCCTATTTTAATGTTAGGAAGTCAAAAGTAAAAATTATTAATTACATCAATATTATAGGCATATAAAGCTATTTTGTAGTGCTAAAATCGATCATAACACAAAAATAGCCGAAATATAATGAAAGGAAAAAAAAACAGTCAATATCATTTGTGCCTTCCAATGTAAAATGAGTAAATAGTCTTGTTTTACTTGACTGTTTGTTTTACTAAGAACCAAATCCAGGTTGACAACACAAGTGTTCTAAGATTTGAAGCGATAGAAAAAGAAGCTGTGGATGACTAGGGTTTCTACTAGTACTTATGAATTTTGTTTGATATGTATTCTTACATCATCAAATTAGCCCCTTGTTTAATTCAATTTATATTTGATTCAAAAAGATTTATTGTAAATTTGATTTTAAAAAAGCTCAATTCAAAGATTTAAAAATCAAATCGAATGAGCTAAACATAAAATTAAGGGAAAATATCATAAATAACCATATTTCAAACTTTTCTTTCAAAAATAGCTAAGTTTAAAAAATTATATAAGAAATAGTTATTTTAAAAATTTTCATATCAATTATGAACAAATCCAATCATTTTTTAAATAATGACAAAAATACTCATAAGATTTACTTTTACTATATAATAGATAAAATTTATAATTTTTTACTAACTTTATATACATATACATATACATATATATATATATATAACTAATGAATATTAAATAGAATAAAAAATTATATTATTGATGAGCTAAAAGCACAAAATATTTTTATATAATTTTGGACAATTAAAAAATAAATTTTAGGCCATAAAAAATAAAAAATAAAATAAAATAGAAAAGATATATTTTTAAATGTTCGAAATTTTAATTTGAAATTATAACATTTTATTAAAAATTAAAACGTTTTTTAATCCAATATATTTTTATCATGAATACTTTTTTATAAAATGAAACATCATTTATTATATAAAACACAAAAAATATGTTTGAAAAAATTTAAAGTAAGATTAAGTGTATTTATGTATATAAAATAAATATTATGAATAAAATATTTTTAAAATATATGAATTAAATATATGTGAAATAAAAATTTGAGAACCGGCCAAATCCTATATAAATTTAAAATTTTAGTTATTTGTGATAAAAAATATTGAAACTTGATTATTTATGATATTTTCACTAAAATTAAAATCTGATTTGACTCGGTCATAAATATACCTGTCATTAAAATAACACACTCTATATATAAAGAGAAAATATTATAAATAACCATATTTTAAAAAAATTCTAAAATAACAAAGTTTAAAAAATTATATAAGAAATAATAATTTTTAAAAATTTTATATCAATCAAATCTTATCATTTTTTAAATAATGTAAAAAATACAATAAAATTTATTTTTACTAATACCAAATTATATAATAGATAAAACCAATAATTTTTTACTAACTTTATAAATATAAATAAAAAATAAAGCAATAAATATTAAGTAGAATATAAAATTATATTATTGATGAGCTAAAAATATTTTTTATAGAAATTGGACAGTTAAAATAAAGTTAAACTTTAGGCCATAAAAAACTTGATTATTTATGATATGTTCCCGTGTATATATAAACAAATGTATTGATGGAAGTGGTTGGCCCAACGGTTTGGCCCGCCTTTTCTTCGTCCTCCGGCGAGCCCTACGCTGCCGCCGGCGACGCAACGTCACTGTCCCCAGACCAATCTGGTATGTTCCCCTTTTTTTCGTCTTTCTCTTATTTCTTCGTGTTTGATCCATTGGATGGAGAATTGTTAGGCCTTTTTCTTTCCGTCTTTTGTTTTTTGAGTTATGTGGCGTTGAAATGCATGTTATGATTAAGCACAATATATTACCCTTGGAAGGATGTCTCAAAATATTCTTTAAATATTGAATTTATTTTTTCCAGAAAGTTTTTTTTTTGTTTTAAATGAAGGGGAATTAGATGGGCGTGGGATTCATGGGACAGTGATTATATCATTTAGTTCAACATTTTCTTTTTTTTTTAAATGTTGTTTTTTTTTTATCCGTTGTCGTTTGAATGTTCCTTTTGCAATTTGCTTTTGCAGTCTGATTAAGTTCTCCATGTATTTTATGTTTGTTGTTTGCTTCTCATTTCAATGTAGAGTTTTATGTGTAATTGGCAATATAGAGTTTTAGCTTTGTAAAAATAGAGTTTTATATCAATGTAACAATATAACTATGTGTGTTTATATATATATATATATATATATTGGTTAACCAGCCTCTTTGTAAAGCAGCTGTTGAACCTTCTTTATTGTAGTTTTGAGGTAAATTCTATGTGAAAAGCAAACTCCGTCTTAATTTTTGTGAGCATTGTTGTTAAACTTATCTTTTGTTAATTTGTTGCTTCTCATGGGCAGTGTTTTTTTTTTTTGGAAATATTGAAGTTGTTCTCCTCCTCTCGTTTGGGTGTGTTGCATGAAAAGGATGAGGTAAGGTTTTCTTAGTTTTTTCACCCGTTCTTGAAGAATATTCTCACGAAATAGATGATTTGTGTGGTCAAAAATTAAAATTCTTAAGTTTGTAACTCTTGCCTGGTTTAAATAAGCTACTGGCCTATATTCATTTAAAATTGCAACAACTTATCTTCATATAATTTTTTAATCTCTTTTAATTTATTGTGTTTATGTTGTGTTAATTTGATAAACTTAAAGGCATTCTAAGGCTCACATTTATTAATTGCGCTAATCGCTTCCATCTGTTTTACATATGGTAGTTATTCTTTCTTTATTCATGTTGTCTAAGCTCAATTCATGCAGCAACATGATTTGTACATTTTTGCCAACTGACTGTTAGGGGCCGAGTTCGGTTCAATGAAGCTAATTTGGGGGAGATAGAAGCGAACAAACCAGTGAGACAGAAAATAACAGAGCCAAAGACTCCTTATCATCATATGACTGATGAAGATGGTATGCATTTATCACTTTCAAGACTTGTAAATAGCATGTATAGTAAATCTTTTTTTTCTTGATGCACGTAAGAAAATTCGTTGCTCTAAGTATGTTCAAGCCATTAGAGCTGTGGCTTAAATAGAGTTGGTGAATTTACAAGGTTTAGGACTGTCCTTAGCTGCAACTGTTTTTATAGTATCCAAAAATATTGGAAAAGTTAGAGATAATTTTTGTACAAATTTTGGCTTACATGATATACAATACACGATTCTTCTTCTTTGGAAATTCATAGAGCTTGTCTCCAGAAATGTTTTCCTTCTTCCTCCTGTTTTTGTCTCAGCAATGGGTTCTACTCGTCTTAGAGATAGTTGTTTTTGTATGATATCTGTAGTAATAAGGTTTGAATGAACTTCCTTCACAATTTTTTAAAGTAATTTCTGAAGATTCAGCAGCCTCCAACTGAATCTTGGAACCAAGTTGAAGATCCCAAATAGTCAGTTGAAGGCACAAGTACAGAATAACTTTCAGAGGTCTAATATCTGTTTGGCACCTTTAACTGTGTAGTACTACTATAGGCATTCTTTGTTAGCCATTTCTACCTCATAAAGATAGTTTTAATATATTGCATTAAGAACACTCAACAATTCCATCAATGTCATGCAATGCTGGTCCCAAGCCTCGATAAAGGAGGAGGATTGGCGTCAAAAAGGGCATTAAGCCGATACAATTTTGTCCTCATGTGGATTTTAATATAGGATTCATGTCCCAGCCACCTTTTTGGGATCAAGTGGAAGAACGAGTAGAAGATTAAGAGCACTCAACTTTTTTATAAACTAGTGTTGAACTTTAATTTATAGGGTCTATGTCTCCAGTTCGGGATTTTGATGAATGTGTTGGTAGCCATGCTGAGGCAATAAGAAGTGCCTTGAGTGAGGTGGCTTCTTCCAGTAGAGATTCAAGTCGTGAGAGCTGGACATCTTCTGATGATGAGGCAGATTGTGCCGATTATGACAACAATTATAACGAAGGTTAGCACTTTCTTTTTATTTACTTTTCAGTTTGTAAACTGAGTTGTAATTTACGAGACATCACTTGGATTCATGTGGTTTTATGTTAAATTATATATACACAAAACGTAAGCATACACAATATTATCACAGGGATGAGTATAAGAAGATAATTTAGCACATCGTGTATGACTAGCTGCATTGGTGCTTTAATATGCCATAGCCTTAGGATAATCATCAATATCTTTTCAGCTTGTCTCAACAATTATAATGCTTCTGGATTATTATAAATATCTCCATCTCTTTTTCTGGAATTGGGATTTGTTTTCTCTCCAAGCCTGATCACCATTGGAGACAGTTTGATCTACTTTCTAAGTTGGGTAACCACTCTTTAATGTTAGAAGGAGCAGCTCAATTTCAACTATAAAATGTGTCAGCTCTATAATAACTGGCAAGAGGTATCAATTTGAAGAAAGTGAAAATACACTGTGTATGGTTTTATATTGATGCATTGATGTGTTAATCATTACCCTTTGTGCTTCAAGACGTGGAGCAAGATGAGAGGCTGAGTTTCAAGGAGCACAGGAAGGCCCACTATGACGAATTCCGGAGGGTAAATGACCTGTTTCAGAAGGGATCCTTGTTCAACAACGATGCTGATGATGACAATGAGGGCATGGAGAAGGATTCTCAGGCCCTGGCCGCAGGTGCTAGCGCCATGGATACTCAAGGTGATGAAACAAAGTCTGAACAATGTGAGAAGCAAGAAACTTCAGGTGATTGAAGGACCATAAGCATTGGAATGGTTCCCACTGACACGCTGACTTTATTACCTTGATCTTGTGAAAGGGTGTTGGTAATATGGTAACGCTCCGTCAGAGTTTTCTCTGTATTGCGGTTTATTTTTTAATTGTAACAAGAATCTTAGTTTTCTGTATCGAAGGCCATGCATTATGCTCAGTGTGATGTCCGCATGAATACCTCAAATCCTTTTAACATGATGGGTGTGTTACAACAAGCACCTCGAGCAATCACTGAAGATTCTGAGATTTCGGTCAATTGGCATGAACATCACACATTTCATTCGAAAAGATTGAAGGTGATGCTTTGGGAATCAAGATTGAAACTGATACTTGATTTCTCGCATCAAAACGAACACTAAGTGTTTTGAGTTCTCTTTTTTCCTAAGGTTAAGTTAGGAACTTCTTGTAATTGTAACTTGCACGACCGGAAGCCAAGAATAACTTTCTGATCTAATCAACTAGTCAAGTGGAAAGCTTTTGAAACATTCAAACACCTCTAAACTTTTCTCGAGCGTTCTGTACAACATGCCATCTGCAGGGCAACAAGCTAAAAAATTGCAAACACGGCATTGATCATCTCCAGTAGCGCCTTCTCGTTAAGATGTACATAAAACTCAATTTTGCCTTGAATTAGGCAACATGAACAACTAAGATGAATTTATCAGGTAGGAACTATGAGAAGATTGCATCTACAAAGGCTTCAGCATCAAATGGTTGCAGGTCACCGAGCCCTTCGCCCACCCCAACAAACTTTACAGGAATTCCAAGTTCGTCTACCACACTCGCCTGCAAATTTTTTTTAACATTGAGAATCGTAAAAACACAAACCAGGATGGAGTAATATTTCTCCTCAATCTACAGGTCACATCGTGAGAAATGACAGTTGATGTAATTAAGTTCATGTGACATGAGCTTACCACACAGCCACCACGAGCAGAGCCATCAAGCTTAGTGAGGATCAGCCCAGTAATTCCAACCACCTGTTTTCAAATATAAAGATCGTATATACCGTCAATCAGAAAAATAGTGGAAATAAATCCTCTAATTACATATCAACATTTGTGTTGCAAGTGCATTATCTTGTGATTGCAACAGATGACAAATAGAAAAAGTCACAAGTCACTGGATTAACTCATTCCTTCTATCGTTCATCACTGATACTAGAGAAATGTCAGTTAAGCAACCAATAAAATCCATGCAAAGATTTATAAGATAAGAAGCATGGATAACTGATCAAATCCTAACAATGAAATAGCCATAGCTAGCAATGAAGGCAAGTCAGTGGTAAGAATAGAATCCAGTACTAATGTCCAATTGCTTGACTTGAAAAGGAGGAAGAGTGGAAAATAACTAAAAGGGATTAACATGATAAATGTGTGTAAGATTATAAGATGAAGGCAAGGCAGGTAAGATGTCCACATTCATTAGAAGATCATGCAAAGCATTATGTGCTTCCTTGTATGAACGAATGAAGACAAGAAAGCAATCAATTGTGCAAATACAAAACAATCAATTTTTGCAAACAAGGAAAGTATGAAGGCAAGCATCATACTTCATTGAACTCTCTAGCCTGAGGAAGCATATTTAAGCCAGTAGTACCATCCAGAACAAGGAGTATCTCCTGAAAAATTAGAAGCATTTATCAGCTGCAGCATAGGGACATACAGTTCTCATCGAATGGCGAAATATAATGTATTAAGTCCTCAAATGTGTGAGCTCAAAAGACATTTGAAGATCAGAAGTAAAGCAGAAAAAATATTTAAGGTCAACTTAGATGTATGATAGCCAACAGAGGAGAGAAACAAACATCCATGTGCCTTAATATTATTATGAGATCTTCATCTCAAAATAGATATGTAATATCACATATAAGTAGGAAGAAATTAATATAATGTCAAATGGCAACAATCCTAGCCGTACATTAGGTGCACCAGAAACAACTTTGGCAATAGCTTTCTTGCAAGCAATTAACTCTTCCATCAGATCGTAGTTTGTATGCAAGCCTAATAAATCCAGGTAAAAACTAGAGTAAGTTAAGCTATAACACAAAAGGGAGTAATATTGTTCCTCAAATAATGCTTCAAATAACACTCACGTCCAGATGTATCACACAGGACAACATCAAATCCTTCTTCTTTTCCTCGCTTCACGGCCTGCGAAAGAACTAAGCACATACAAATTTTGAAGGTGATACATGTAGCAATTACTTTAAAAAAAATTGAGAACAAACTTCAAAAAAGAACCAATTTCCTAAAAAATAAGTTACCTGATGCCGCCTTAACCTTTTCTCCGTCACCAACAACTATCTCTGAATCAGTTCTTTCTGCCCACACTTCAAGTTGATCACTAGCAGCAGCCCTAAATGTATCACCTGCTGCCATGAGAATCTGCCATCATTTGTTGGGAAAAATTATTATAGAGCCAAATGCCTCATAATGTTGTACTGTAAGAGTAAAAGTAAACATTTGTTGAGTCAAATTTTGCTAAGACAAATCACAGTTCTTTAGTAAACAATAACAAATTGGAGTACACTTAATTTGATAAAGTAGATATATATCATTAAATTCCTCTTTGAGACTAACAAACAATTTATGAGATGTTTAACTTCGTCAAAAGATATGGGTAAACTAACAATAAAAGTACGCATGGGTAGATTACTTTGTTTGCCTTCAACTATTCATGCCATATATATATATATATAT
>JAVDBV010060623.1:0-12222 GCA_032619315.1 Piper longum
TGGGCTCTTCCTGCAAGCACAAAACACAAAAAGCAAGCTCATCATCCCATCTGAAACCCATATGCATAAATTTGCAGAAATCAAAAAATAAAAAATACCCCACAAAACAAATACCTTCTTCTCTTCAGCTGGAGCCGCAGCAGCCGGAGCAGCGGCACCGCCGGCAGCCGGGGCAGCAACAGAAACAGAACCACCACCCCCACCTACCCGAAAAACAGATCAAACTCAAAAATTAAACACAAAGACCAAAAGAAAAACATTGTCCGACAGAACATAGGTGTACGACCAAACCAATACCGGATCCAACATTCATGATGAGGTCCTCCACGCTCCTCTTCTGGAGAAGCTTAGCGAAAAGACCCGGCCAGTACGGCTCAACCTTGACGTTGGCGGCTCCCACCAAAGTGGAAATCTTCTCGGCCTGAAATCAAATCGGATTTTCACTGACGGCAATAAAAAAACAAATTCTGAAAAGGAAAAAAAAATTGAGTGGTTGGGACGGAGTTGGAGAGGAGCTACGGTGATGGGTATGCCCTCCTCGTTGAGGATCAAGCATGCGTAGGTGCAGGCCACTTGGCTGATCGACATGCCGGTCGAGGAGGGGGAGAGGGCGGCGGCGGCTGAGGGGGGTTTCGGAAGAGCAGCGGGAAGAGGCTGTCTAGGGTTGTCTGTTGGAGAGGTTTTATAATTGGCTAGGTCTATAGGCTTACAGGGGCATGAAAATATTGTATTTTTATTATAAATCACAATAATTATCATATAATATTTACACTTTTTTGTATCTAATACATACGTACTTAATATATTAACTTCGATCACAAGGAATCAGGTATTTTTATTATATTTTTTAATTTATTTTATATTTTGATAAGTATTTCTCTTATTTTTAATTTTAAGTCGATATAAAATTCTATTTTTATTAATATAATAGTATATTTAAAGAAAAAAATAAAAAATATTCTCTTAAAAGAGTACGATAACAAAATATATTCGCAACTTAAAAATTTAGTAAAAAATATCTGCACATGTAAAGCTATTATGTTAAATGTCAAATGTGAACTTTCTTGCAAAAAAAAGATTTAAACTCCTAGCCGGCCTTTAGTTTTTAATCATCAATTTTATACCTAAATGCTCTCTAATTAGTTAAAGCTATACATTAGATGTTTTTTATTTTTTATGTTATACATTAAGTAGTTATTTACCTAATCGGATCCCAACTTACTGGTTGCATTTACCCTTTTCGCCACTGTTTCTTGCCCAACAACAGATTAGATAAGATTTATGGTTTTAAAACTTATTTTCTGCCATGCATAGACTTTAAAAAAAAAAGTTCAAAGAAATAAAACCCTACTCAAATCAATTGAATATACATTACATTACTTATCCAATAATGCCAAAGTGGAAACTACTCGTCAATACGGCAACGCTGCTAACATATCAAACCTTAATGACATAAAAATTAAACCTATTAATGACCTTGACGGATGAAGAATAATAAGGAGACGATCAAATTACGCCATCAAGCGGAGGGGGAAAAAATTATTCCATCAAGTTGGCTTTCGAGTGCATACACTCATCAAATACCAGTAAAAATTATACTCTATCGAAGCCAGTGGTCGTTATCATTCATATCTATATATCTATAATACGAATTACTTCTTGTTCATGAATCATGATGTCTGATTTGGCTTCCACACAAGCAAATTAATAACCAAGGGAACAAATTAAATGCCATCGTAAAATAAAGATCGTGGTGAAGCAAAAAAGAAGTACAGGATATCCTGCAATTACTGCTTAAATTCTTGGAGGACGAAGTGTTGAGAAAATTCTCAAAATTGGAGATCAATAACAACGAACACAAGATATAGGAAAATGATGTATAAGAAATAAGATAAAACAAAAACAAAAGAGATTTAACGTAGAAAATTTTTCTTTTCTTGAGAGTAAAAAACTATGAGATAACAACGAATAATTCATTACTTTAATTAAAGATTACAGTCATCAAACATATAGAAATGTACAAGAAGATTAATATACAATTGAGATTACAAAATTTATCTGTCTTAATTCTTTGCATAAGATTAAACTAGTAAATAATAATTTTTCTCTTCTTATCTCTATAGTTCTTTTTATTATTTTTTCTTTTCCTTCTTCTTCTTGAATAAGACAAATGAAGCTATATTTATAGAGATATTTTGAAGCCCTTCATTTTTAATGGTATAACAAGCAATCACCTCTATTTGGTATCCCGAAATTCTTTGGTATTCCAAATGTAACAATGGGTTATATATTATTAATATTTATAATTATAAATATTAACAATCTCCCACTTGGAATCCGATTAGAAAACACTAGTCCTGATCCTTCCTCCACTTGCTAGTCAGATAAGTCCTTCACATACATGTTAGTGCTAGTTCACCAAAGTTGAGCACAAACTCAACTTTTATCCCTCCACCAGTTTGGTCAACATGTCCGCCAAATTCTTTTCGCCATCATTCTCCAACTTTAATTTATCTTCTTCTAATGAAGATCTGATAAAATAATACCTTAACCAAATATATTGGGTTATAGAATGAAAATGTTGAGTTCTTGGCTAAATGAATTACACTTTGACTATCACTAAACAACTTGCAATCAACCTCATTAAAACCTAACTCATTCATTAAATTTTTAATCGAAATATAGTACTTGCTAGCTTTTATAGCAATCACAAATTCAACTTTAGTTGAAGATAGAGCAACTATTTTTTGCAATTTAGAAACCTAGCCACTGTAGTTCCACCAACTGTAAAGATGTATCTTAATGTACTCCTGCCATTATCTCTATTTCCAACATGGTCTGAGTCCACATAACCTTGCATATAAATATTATCACCAACAAAATACAAACAGAAATTAGAAATTCCTTTCAAGTACCTGAAAATCCAATTCACTGCCTTCCAGTGTTCTTTTCCTGAGTTCTTTATGAATTTGCTCAATACTCGCACTATATGTGCAATATCTGGTCTTATACTCACCATAGCATACATAAGACTTCCAATAGTTTTATCCATATCACTCTTAGTACCTTGTTCATTGGACAATTAGAATTTACTGTCCAAAGTAGTAGTCATCGACTTAGATTCATTTATGTTGAATCTTTCAAGCACTTTCTTCACATACCTTTCTTGAGATAACCACAACTTCTTGCTCTTCTTATTTCGGGTAATTTGCATCCCAAGAAGTTGTTTTGTTTCACTCAAATCCTTCATAAAAAAACTCTTGGCTAACCTCATCATGAGATTAAAGATTTTTTATATACAAGTCCATGCAGTAAGCATGTCATCTACATACAAAGTTAATATAATGTAATTGCCATCATTAAACTTTTGTAGATAAACACAGTGGTCTAAATTGCTCTTAGTAAATTTATTATCTAACATAAACTTGTCAAATTTCAAATACCACTATCTTGTGCTTGTTTGAGTCTATATAAACTCATCTACAATTTGCATACGATATTTTCCTTACCTTTGACTTCAAATCCTTTTAGTTGTTGCATATAGATCTCCTCTTCCAAATCACCAAGAAAGAAAGCTGTATTTACATCAAGTTGTTCTAACTACAACCCATTTATAGCCACAATACTCAAAATAATTCTAATAGAAATCATTTTTACAACAAGTGCAAATATATAATGAAAATTAACTCTCTCTTTGACCAAAACCTTTCACTACAAGTCTTGTCTTATATCTTTGTACACCCTCAGTTTCATACTTGACCCGATAGATCTACTTATTTTGTAGAATCTTTCTTTTTTGTGACAACTTCACCAATTCCCATGTATGGTTTGTCTTTAATGATGACATCTCATCCTTCATGGTCAACTCTTACTTAAAATGAGTGTTGTCACTCATGTCCTGCATCAGTATACAAAACATATTGTACAATTAAATTTAATTTATTAATAGACTTTCTAACCCTCGTGCTCCTCCTTGGTTCGGGAGAAAGAACTATCTCTTGTGGTGGTTCTAAGTCATCAATTTCAACTTGTGCATCATAATATTCAGAATCTGATTCATCATCATTTGGTTGATTAGCATATCACTCACCTTCTTGTTCGGTCTTCTTAAAAGATAATTATTCCACATCACTTGGAACAAATCATTGATTTTCAGCACTTGGTATCTCTTCATCTGTCTCATCAAGCTCCATATACTCTTTTTCTTTGGACTCCTCACTCTTTTCTTTCTTCCTATCTTTGTACAAGCACTTTTCATTGAATACAATATCTCGACTTTCAAACTCCTTGTTGTTCTCAAAATCCGACATTCAATAACCGTTCTCGTTACTCCCATATCCAAGAAATACACATTTGAGGGATTTTGAATCAAGCTTCTATCTTGATTCCTTATCAACATGTGCATATGCAATACAACCAAAGACCTTAAGAAAGAGTAGCCAACTTTTTTATCAGCCCATACCTCTTCTGGTATTTTTCCATCTAAGATGCTTGATGGGCTTCAGTTGATTAGATAGATAGTTGTATCCACATTGGCACCCGAAAGATGTAAAGGTAGTCTAGCATGAACTCTCATGTTTCTCGCTCGCTATAGTATGGTTCTGATCATTCTCTCCGCCACCCCATTCTGTTGTGGTATCCTTGGCACTGTCTTGATCCTTCTAATTTCTTCTTTTTCATAATAAGAGTCAAACTCCTTATTGCAATATTCTTTGCTGTTATCCCATAGAAGACAATTCAATTTCAAACATGTTTCATTCTCAACTCAGGGTTTCCATATCTCAAAAATACTAAAGATGATTTTTTCTTAATAGTGTAGATCCATGTCGTCCTAATAAAATCATTAATGATGGTAACAAAATAGAAATTACCTCCAAAAGATTTACCATGGGCCGGCCCCCAAAACATCTGTATGAACCAACTCCAACTTTTTGTATTCCATCTCTCGCCCATCCTTTGTGAGGCTGACCCGTTTCTGTTTACCTAAAATACAATCTTCACAAAAACCATAGTTAGGATCAATTATACCTGTCAAAACCTTCTTCGAATGTAAGATCCTCATCCCACTCTGACTCAAGTGACCAAGCCTTCTATGCCATAAAGTTGTTATGTCATTCTTCTTAGTGGCCAAAACAAATAGATCTACCTTGGTAGACAATGGGTAAAGTATGCTCACTGCCTTCCCCTTGATCACCACACTTGCTGATCTTCCACTGATTATTTTCAAATGTGATCCTATAGCCCTCTTGGTCCAGCTTGTTAATATATATAAGATTCTTCTTCAATTCATGTATATACCTAACCTCCTTGAAAATAAGTTTACCTTCATCATGCATCTTCAAATGAATTACTCCTTTATCTTCAATTTTGAACTTCTGACCATTGCAAATTGTTACATATCCAAACTTACTCTTGACAAAATCACGATATCATTCTTTGTAAGAAGTACAATAAAATGAAGAACCTAAATCAATATACCATATATCTATTTTGTAATCATCATGAACAGATAATCAAAATTTCCCTTCATGACCAACTACAACATTAGCTACATTCTTGATTCACTCGGGACAATCCTTCTTTACATGTCCTTCCTTATCACAAATCCAATAAATAAGCTTACCTTTGAATTTTCCTTTGGATTTAGTGCACCCTCAATTCGTAGGACCACTACTTTGACCTCTTTCTCTTTCTTTGCCCTTTCCTTTGTTCACTGACAAAATTGTGCCCGAGATGGACGGTGTACTATTTACCATGCTCCTCTTCGTCATTTCCTGATTGAAGTTTGCACTTAAGACTTCATCAAACTTTAGTTGTTCTTTTGATGTACTACTTGTAGATGTAAGTACCGTATCCCAACTCTCCGGTAAAGAACGCATGAACATGAAGGATTTAATATCTTCATTAAAGGTCATCTCCAAAAATTCAAGTTGTGCCTAAATTTTATTAAAATTATTCAAATAATTAGCAATAGATTTACCTTCTGGCATCCTTAAATAGACAAGTTTCCTCAACAAAAATAAACTATTAGTGGTTGATGACTTCTCATAACACCAGCTAAAACTTCCATCAACCCTTTGACAGTTGTTTATTTGGAGACATTAAATGCCATCGACTGTGTTAAGTACAATCAAATGATAGCTAAGGCTCGTCTATCTAACAAAGCCCACTCATCGGCTAACATCGCTTTTTGATTGGTACCTACAAGTTGATGTAGTTACTTTTCGTATAAATGATCCTCAATCTACAGCCTTCACTATTGATAATTTGTTCAATCAAGTTTCTCAATCTTTCTAGTCATGGATGTGTTGTTGTAACTCCTACTCAAATTAAGATTCAATTGAATGAGATCCAAATTTCCCATAGACAGCGCCAATTGTTGAAAAAAATCCTCAAAGTTAGAGATCGACAACAGCGAACACAAGTTATTGGAAAATGATGTCTGAGAAATAAGATAAAACAAAAACAAAAGAGATTTAACGTGGAAAACCTTCCTTTCCTTGAGAGTCAAAAACCATAGGACAACAATGAATAATTCACCACTTCAAAGAAAGATTATATCCATCAAATATATAAAGATGCATAAGAAAATTACTCACCCAACCTATACAATGGAGATTACAATAGTTTCATATCTCAATTCTCTATTTAAGATTAAACTAATAAATAATATTTTCCCTTTACTTATCTCTATATTCCTTTTTATTTTTTTCTTTTTCCCTCTTCTTCTAGAATGATACAAATGAATCAATATTTATAGAAAACAATCTCCTCTATTTGGTACCCCGAGATTTTTTTGATATTCCGAGTATAAAAATGGGCTACATATCATTAATATTCATAATTACAAATATTAAAATGAAGGTGAGGAAGTTTTATCATGCATGCTTGGTGTTTATTGGGAGGAAGTCGATGGAAGTACTTTATAAGGTTGATGGAGGATATTACTGGTCAGGATTAACATCTAAGGAGAAGGCTTAAACATGATAAAAGCAAAAAAACCATCTTCTTATAGTATATAATAGACATATTTATTAGTACTATTTGTTTGAGTTTGAGTCTAAATTTGATAATTAAGTCTAATTTAAAGTAAAGTAATTAGGTGCATATTCGAGTTTAGGTTCGCATATTTAGTATTGGACTAAATTCAAGTTCGGTAAAAGTGGAACTAAATTGACCTATTGACAACACTAATTCAAACCATGTTCATTAAGAATATTTTCTCTCAAAACATCATTTTCAAATACATAAAAAAATATTAATCGAAGGGAAATATTTTTAGCTGTCCCTAAGTGCGCCATTGGTCCATGTAGAGCGATAATTGTATATTTTATGTATATATTTACCTATACTTATGGGCTTAGTAGTGTTTAATTTTCGAGAATTTTTAGTGTTTTTATTGATTTTTATTAGTTTAGATGATTGTGGTTTTTATTTAGAAACTATTAGTTTTAGTTGTTATATTTAATTTAATTTTAATCCATGTTGATTATTTGAAGGTAATTGGAGCAGAAAAGTCAGAAGAAAGTACGAGAAAGTGGGAGAAAATGAAGAAAATTCAATCTAATGTAAAACAGGCCTATGTCGTTAATTGTGAAAAAATAGCCCTTGATTGGTTATTTAAAGAACTGCAGTTAGAGTAAGAAACTGGAAAAACCCAGATCTCTTAATTATAGAAGGTAGAACTTGATCAAGGGCTCCTAGATGCAAGGGGAATCGTAGTTGCTACTTTTGTAAGATACCGGGAGCCAACGTAAAATAAAAAATTTTAAATAAAAAATCCTAAAGGATAAAGGCTTTCATTCATGGAAACCTTTATATAGATAGAAAATATACAAAATTGAGAATCTTTTTTTCTTTTTTTCTTGTCTTTTTGGAGGCTATTCTCCAAGATTTTAGTTTTCTCATAGACGAATTAAAAAGAGGAGATTGACAATTCAATGGATGAACAATCTTAAAAGATGCTATATTTCTAATCTCATTTTATGGTTTTATTTTAATATCTATTGTTAAAGTTCTCTTTTAATGGTTTTTTTTTATTTTATAGAGTAAATTTTATTATGCTAGAGATGATATAAACCTTAAATTAATGACTTAATAGTTATTTTAATTAGAGTTTAATTATTATTCTTTTCAGGAGAGTTGTATTTTGTAATGTTTAATGTTTTTATTTATTTAGTTAATTATTGAAGCATAGTGTAGGAAGTTCACGAGGTCATTTTAAATCATGGATGGAAAAAGGGGTTTAATAGTAAGGAATTCTTGAAGCTTAATTAATGGTGGATAATGCAACAAAAGGGATATTTGATGGGATTTCATATTGTTAATTAGTGCACCAAAAGGGGTAATTATATATTAAAAATTTTACCATCTCATGAAGTGTAATAATTAATTCCATGATTATAGTTCTTTAGTAATAATTAATTTCTATAATTATAAGGGGATTTCACTATCTAGCATATTATTTGCATATTAAGAAAAACCTTAATCTTACATTAGATTCTTGCTTTCTTTTGAGACTTTATTTTAAATTAGAATTTAGTTAGCTAAATATCCTAAAAGTTCATTTCTCTAACTCTAGTTAAATTGGTTTGAGAATTTTAATTGAGTGAATAACGGGTCTTTGTGGGAACAATACTCTACTCACAACTTTATTGCTTGATTACGGCTAGTACACTTGTCATTATATTAAATGTGTATAATGGAGTTTACATAGATTCAACTAATCATCTCAACAGAAAGAACAAACTAACTCTAATTCTAAGAATTCATATACTCAGTTAACCTCACAATGTAAAACCCGATTGCAAAAGCATAAAAATATAGCCAGAATCAATAACTTGACTGGAACCTATTGCAAAACATGGTTCACAGAATCCAAGAAACCTATTTGAGCAAAATTAATAAAAATCTGTGCCTTTTGGCTTAAGATTTTTTTTATTGTTCGGTTTAGTTTGGCCTTTAATTTGATTCAATTTGCCTTTTTAGTTTAATTTGGATTTACTTGGCTTTTAGCTTTTGGTTCTAGGGAGAGTTTGTGTTACCCGTGCCTTGGTTTTGTTTAACATGCTATGTATTTTAGAAGTAGTTAATAGGACCGTTTACACATTAGAGGCATCATTTTGGGGACTTTGCTTTAGTCCTGTGTTTAATGTCGAGATGTTATCAAACACCTTAATTGATATGACCTATGGCTTGTTGGTACACTACTTCTTGATAGTCTTCTGCTTTATGTATGTGACCAGCTTAATTTCAAACTAATTTAATGATTTCTTTAGTGTTGTACTATTACAAAGTCATGAAATTTGTGTAAGTACAATTTAATTAGAGCAATAAAGATGTCATGAGTTATGTGACATTAATAACCATACCATATGATGGATCATGTCTGTTAATTACATGTACACCTCTTCAATTCTCTATACCAAGATTCATTCCCTATACCAAAATTCATTATCTTTTCATTTCCTTGTCTTCTTTTTTTTTTTTTTATTAAAAACATTGTCTTTATAAATACATCTTTCTACGCTAAATTCCAAATTATATTATTATCATTCTTTCACATTTTATTGAATTTTCCCAACATTCTCATCTGTCAGAGTTAAGTTGGAATTTTTCATCAAGGTTGGTTGCATGTTGAGGTACCCATACGCCAACTTTATTTTAAAGTACGTATTTCTGTCATGGAATCTCTGATCTGAAACCTTGATCTTGTACACCTACAATTTGGCTAAATCTTCTATTTTGGGAACTTTTGGATTCATTCATGTAATATTTTTTATTCATCTATTGTAATCTACAAATATATAAAAATTGATTTAAATTAATCTTATCTCGTTTGATCACATGTTCTCATGCATGCATCATATAGATTGTGCTAGATGTTGAATTGGGTTTGTTTATACATCGTGTGGCTTGAGTTAGCTAGTAGATTGCTTGGAGCTTGAGGACTAGGTCCGTTTATGACTCATTTCTTATTTTACACTTATTTGATGGGTGGGTTGTTTTACATTGTAGGATGAGTTAAGTAGTGATTTTATTGTAGCCCACATAATTCGGGCTATTAATCTTCATGTGTAATAATTTTTGAGGATGAGATCCTTTGAGTTGTTTTCAAAAACCAAAAGATCCATCGTAAGTTGCCTTCTTTGCATATGCATATTAATATTATTATTCCCTACCTATGCCTACTATTGTTATATTATATTTTCTTGATTTTGAGAGTGAGAAGATTGTTGGAGATTGTTTCGGGTAAGTCCCTATTCTAAGGGTAAGTCCCAGGGTGCGACCTAGGAGCTAAGTTGTTTCATTGTTGATGAGATCGACACAACGTTCTACTTTCTCTTCTTATTATATCATTTTAACCCCTACGCCTATGAGATTCTTACACCCGGAGAGTCGTAGGGTTACGGGTACCATATTCTACTGTTTATATCATGACTATAGCATACTTCTTACTAGGCCTGAGAACCGAACCAAACTCTATTTTGTAGTTCAGTTCGGGTCTAATTCAGTTTTCGGTTTTATTTTGGTTCAACCGAAATACTCTTATTTGGTTTGGAATCCGTTTCTAAACCAAATACCCCCATCAACTTCTCCACCTCCGCCTTCCCATTGGCCATCCTACTGCTTCATTTCTAAACCCTATAACCCACCTAACCCCTTCCCCTCCGATTGACGACGGCGTCTCTCGAAGATGGGAGGAGGCTGGTACCACTTAGATGATGATTGACGGCAACGGCGGAGCAGCCGAAGCACAGAGCAGGCCAGGGAGCTCTCTCTCTCACCCTCCCACCTGCGCCCTGCCGCCCCTCCTTGCACTCACTTCGAGCCTATGGATCCGAAGGTCTGATCTTTTGCTTCCTTTCTTCAAAAGTTCTCTCCTTTATATGTTTATACTCTTTTGGTGGGCTGTCTCCAATCATGGTGTGGCTAACGCTCATGTTATATATTCAATGGACATGGAAAACATGGTTGTTTGGAGAATGCCATCTTTCACGAGTCCTCAATGGCTTCTATTTTTCGTATATTGTTTTGGATGATTCTATCTACCATTATGGGGCGTCCTGAATGGCTAGGCTTCAGAATATTTATGTATAAGATTGTTTTGTAATTTGAATGATTTTAGCCGTTTTTTTGTTTTATTAATGTGGTCGGTTGTGAGATTGTCTTCTTTCTGTCATGGGTCTTGGATGGCCGGCACTCCCTTTTAATTGTTTGGATTCCTCTTCTTATGCTGTTGTTGTATGCTTGGGTTATAATAAGAAATTATATACTGTGTATTGATGAGTTGTGCAATCCCCGATATTTGTAGCTCTCATTTGGTGACTATTTAAGTTATTTCAATTTCCTACTTGATTGTTTCGATTTATGCCTTATTAGCTAAATGGAAGAACGTTAGAACCTGTTTTATTATCTTCTATAAAAATTTATTATCAAATTATTTATCTTGTAAATTTTAATGTTGCTTAATGTTTAAAATTAATTGATATAGATTTAATTTCTTTTGTTAGATGTCAAATGAATTAGATTATCACACCCCAAGATGATCTAATGGAGCATGCGTAAAACCCGTGACTCGAGTCAGGGTTTTATTGTAGCGAACCGGTCGGTTCAACTGTCGATTCGAGTTGAGTCAGTTCATAGACCGCACGCTGAGTCGAGACCGGCGTGAGTTATGAGCGATGAGAGTCACGTATACTGGAATATATGATGATAACGTGAAAAGATGATGTGAGATGAGTTATCAGAATGTATGAAAGTATGCAGTAATTTTTCATTTTATTGATTTGATCGTAGAAATAGTTTTAGGCAGATTAACGCATTAGGACGCGTTATTTGGTAATTATGGTGGGTTATTAGGTATAGATCATATTATTTGGATGTTGTGATGCTTATTTCTATTTTATGTGATTTTTCCATATTTTTCTGTATTTTTTTTAGAATTTATTACGAGCTAGTTATTATATTGACTCGATTATGAATCGAGTCAATACTTATTTACGAAATTGCCACCGAGTGTTTTCTTCCCCACCCCGACACCTTTTCACCCAAACCCTCGCCACCGCCTCTGTTCGTCACCGCCGCCGCCACCGCCGCCGCCCCGCCGCCGATCGACGCCGCCCCAGCTCGCCTTGTCGTCGCCGTGCTACTCCGACCAACCCCGACCGTCGAATCGCCGCCCCGACGCCGAAATCGCCTCGCGACGCCGCCGCCGTTCTT
>JAVDBV010060624.1:0-16344 GCA_032619315.1 Piper longum
AATAACCCACCATAACTACCAAATAACGCGTCCTAATGCGTTAATCGGCCTAAAACTATTTCTACGATCAAATACATAAAAAGAAAACGTACTGCATACCTTCATACATTCTGATAACTCATCTCACATCATCTTTTCAACGTTATCATCATATATTCAGGTATACGTGACTCTCATCGCTCATAACTCACGCCGGTCTCGACTCAGCGTGCGGTCTATAAACTGACTCGACTCGAACCAACGATTGGATCGACTGGTTCGCTGTAATAAAACCCTGACTCGAGTCATGGGTTTTACAACTAGTACCCTTGTAAGAGTTCTTGAGGAAGTATATAATATTTTTATTCAACAAGAGGGTTAGCTCTCCTGTGTCAGTTTGATATTAGTTATTTTCCAGACCGGTAACGTTCGTTACTGACGGTTTTGTACTATATATAGGTGACGAATACGAGATGGAAGTGCTAGCCTGGACGGAGGAGCAATGAGGTCTCTTGCACACATGTTTGATGATTAAGTATTTAATATTTTGTTTATGATTTTATTATATTGAAATTGATGTGAAAAAAAATGCAAAAAGATGATGATACGCTGTGGTTGAATGTTAACATGATGATACGATGTGAATTATGAATAAAATGTGGAGGTGGGCTGAGACCCAAGTCTTAGAACAAGTACACAGTAGATTATATTTTGTGTGAATGAAATTATTGATATGGATATATGTTTGTATATATATTATTTTGACAGGGTGGCCCCTAATTGCACTTTTAAGGGAGGTTCTGTCCATTTTTACTCAGAATTTCTTTTTTATTTTATTGTAATTGTGTTGATGTGTAAATTTGTTGTATGTCATCCATGTAGTGGCATGTCAGGATTGTTGTACATTCATCTATGCATATAGAAAATCACATCTTCATCTTAAGACGCCGAGAGTAGATCCGGGTCAGTTTAACAGAATCTAGTAGATTAGCGAACGGTTCGGTCACTGGTAGCATTTCCGGGTCGGTTCACGGGTGAGCCGAATCGAGGTGTTACACCTTAGAAAATTTCGTTCTCAAAATTCCTACACTTGATCCGTTGTTAGCTCCAGTCCACAACCTTCTTTGACCCGTGACTGGTTACATAGCCAACATTCTTAATCTAGCCCACTATTGAACACGAAACCAGGAGGTTCTGATACCATTTGTAATAATTTGGCCCAAAGTACAACGTAATGGGCCGAAGTTATTTCTTTAAAATAGTTAATTGAAGTTAAAGATCTATAGTCCATTCTCACTTATAAACAGGATATTAGCCCAATGGTATTAGATGTGGGACAAAGTTTAGAGATCTCATATTTTTTATCTGAATGAAATGTTAAATGAAAATGAAGAGGGTGAGCTATGAAGTTTAGACTCTACTCATATGATGAAGAAAATAATGATAACTGAAATGTAAACGTAATAGTGTATTTCGACTTGTGTTTTTTTATTTTATTATTATAAATATATAGTACATGCGTTGAGAGGGCGGTTTCTATTACACTTTTAAGGAAAACTCTATCTATTTTGTTTTAAAATAAATATTTTTATTTTTTTACTTTTCGCTTGTTTGGTTTATTTTATAATTAAATGCATATCATAACACGCATACAAAATAGCGTTATAACTCAAATATCTCATCAATGCCTTTCATGTTGTATCACCTTCTTGAGACGCTATGGGTAAATCAGAGTCGGCTTAACCGAGTTAAATAGATTAACGAATGGCTTGGTTATCAATAACATTCTGGGTTGGTTCACATGTAAACCTAAAAAGGGGTGTTACAAAATTATCTAATAACTTTGCCTACGCGCCGATGCTTATGTAATAATACTAGTCCCTCAACCCACAAAAGAAATTGTTTATAAAGACATCTATCCATTAAAATTATTGTAATTTGTGAGTACACCAATTTTAATTTAAGGATATCGGTTGGTATATAATAAAAAGATGAAAAAGAGTAATTTGCCATAATATCATTCTGGTTGTAATTCATAATTATTAATTATTTTGTTGGGTTCTTAAAGGAGAGGCAATACGTGGAATTGGAAATATCCGTGATTATTAAAAAAATATAATATGACAACAGTGAAAAAAAGGCACTGTGTTAGTTAATGCAAAAATGAAGATAATTAAGTTTTAATAATTTATTTTTCATACTAAGTAATCAACGTTTGATTAGTAAGGGATAACAGAGAGTGCTGTAGAGCATCATTCACAACTCGTAACAATATATACAAGCCCAGGGGCCACTGGCCGGGTGAGAGTGGCCGAGATGATGGGAGGAAGACGAGCGAGAACAACATGGCTTCTTCCTCTCCTCCTCGCCCTCCCCCTCCTCCTCCTCCTTCCTCTTCTCTTTTCAGGTCCTCTCTGTCTCTGTTTGCTCTTCTTCTTTACTTTTTTTAAAATTTCCCCCCTGTTCTTCAAGCTTCAGCAATAATGTCATTGACATGTTTGCGCATCAGTTACGGAGCTTCACCACCGCCCCACCTCTGGCACCCATGCCAAGAAGCGAAAGTTCGACCACTTGGTCTTCGGCCCACCTGCCGGCGAGGGTTTGCCGGATCGCCTCCATTGCCAAGGTCCCATCTTTCTCTCTTTCTTTCTTTTCATAACTTTATTGGCGATTTTAATGCGTCTGATAATCCATTATTCGCAAATTTTCATCAAGATATGGTTTTTAGAATGCTGGTATCATTGTTTGCCTACCTGGAACATTATATAGCAGATGCTTGATTTATTATTATTATTATTTTATCATTTGTGTATGATCTACTTTGTACCATCCATTATGTTGTAATCACGGATATTTATTTGGATCTTTTCTTTTAGAAAATTAGTCATCTTTGATCAGGAAATCCTGCTTTGCTATTGCCAAAAGTCATGTTTGCGGCAATAACTTCTTGTGCAGGCGCCTTACTTTACCCCTAGCATTTCTATTTTTCACAAACTGATGTTGCTTCCTTATTTTCGGTGAATATCTTGTAGGCACTTTTGAGTTGTGACATCTTTGAGAACGTCATCCTACAAATGCTTGATATAAATGATTTTGACTTCATGTAGAATTCCTAACATGCTACGTGCTTTCTATAATGATTTTTTGTTTTAAACTTTTACACCACGCTTTCATCATGTTGAAGTTACTCATTAATTCTGCATATACCGTAATGATACAGGCCTAAAAGCCTTGAATAAGACCTGCTCTTCGATCTCATCTTCAACTAAAAGCTCCAAGGACTCTGTATCTTTTGTTACTGTTTTTACTTCCTACAATACATCTCTAGCGTCAGGGTCACATGACAAGGAGTTGGAAACATTTTCCGTCGGGAATACCTCTTACAGTAAGCTGGAGAAGGCAATGGCTATTCTAGATGCGTTCATAAGTTTTATACAGGTAGTTTTTACACGGTTTAACCCCTCATTGATAATATCACCTTGTTCTTACTGAATTATGCTAAAAAAACACTTAATGCAAAAATGCTACCATGCAGAATTGCAGTTTTTTCTGTGTTATTAATATGTGAAAGATGACCACTAATATCTGTTATTTTATGTGCTAGCCGTTTGTGTGAATTTGTTCTGTTGACATTCATCTCATGTGTAGGACTGTGCAGATATCTATGCCTCAAAGTAATATATTTATCTTGAGTGACCCTGCTTCTGATCTTTCGGTAAAGAAGGAAGAAGTAAAGCTGATTCACATTCCTGGAAATTATGCACGTGATAGGTTGATGCTTCAGAGAATCAAATCTTATATTGTAAGTGATTGTAGATGTCCATTGCCTTCAATTTTCAGTGACCTGTTGTATTGGATCGTGTACTATCTTCCTCAGTAAAGAAGAGAAACATTTATATTTTTGGATTTACGTGTTCACATTGTTCCATGTGTGCAGGCTTTCTTGGATGCGAGATACAAGGAGAAATTTCAGATGAAGAATCGTGCTAATCATTACATTTTCACTGACTCTGATATTGCAGTTGTGGATGATCTTGGAGATATATTTCAGAAATATCCAGGTTTTGATGTAGCTTTAACTTTCCGAAACAACAGAGATCAACCTCTGAATTCTGGATTTATTGCTGTTAGAGGAACTACTGATGGAATACTCAAGTGAGTGCCTTACAGGTCTTCGCTCTCTTAAAGATAAAAGCTAAATTATGTACCTTTTTGCATCAATTCCTGCTTTCTGCATCCAATTTTCTGCTGCTACAAGCAACAACTTTTGGTTTGCCATCCTTCTTTTATAATAGAGGAAGCTTAGAATCAGCTCAGCAGCTTTTAAATCTGCTCATCCATTTAAATCATATGGCTGTAGTTTTGTCCATGTGGACAAAAATTCCCTCATCATCCAACCATCCTTGTAATCCAACGGCTGATATTAAAGTCAGCTTATATAGAAGTATCAATTGCATCTGATACTAATTAATCTCTTCATAATTATTACTCTTGATATTGTCTACAGAGCCAAAATATTACTTGAAGAAGTTCTGCAGATATACCTGACGAAGTTCATGAAAGCTTCTCGAATGCTTGGAGATCAGTTAGCCCTTGCCTCACTTGTGAAGTCAAGTCCTTCGTTCAATCCAAAACGATTCACAAAGCCACGGGCTTTCATGGACACGGTTCATGGGGCATCTTTGCTATTTTTGCCATGCGCTGTTTACAATTGGACACCACCTGAAGGGGCAGGGCAGTTTCATGGCATGCCCTTGGATATTAAGGTGATATACAATTGCTTGGATACGAAACTGTGTTTAGAATCTTTTTTGCTTTACTCATCCGTCATTTTTTACTCATCTGACATTGATTTCTCTTGAGAAGTATAAAATATGTGCATATTATAAGATGCACACCAGCCATTCATTTTATTTCAATCTTACAAGAATGTTGATTGGTTTTGAGACCTAGCATCAGCTACGCATGACTGGCCTGGTCGGAATGATATTTTCTCAACATTAGTTGTGGGATCCATGTATCTGTAATCTGTAGTTGTGCTTCTCCAGCGTTTCATAGTCTACACTCAACCTGTATAAAATAAATTAAGCATGATACTTCATTAATTTTTCATTTAGGAACAGAAATACTTCATGTCATGCAAAATGATCTGTATTTTTCTTTTCTATGGTAACAGGTTGTTCATTTTAAGGGTTCAAGAAAGCGGCTAATGCTCGAAGCTTGGAATTACTATAGTTCTTCAGGTTCATCGGACTATTCAGATATGTTGTGTCTCATTCTAAAAAGTGGCAGAACTAAGTATGACTTTTAGACCATTGTTTTCAATTTGGGCTTTCAGTCATGATGTCGTAGTTGACTTTGTCGGCGAAAAATGGCTATCAAGTTGAGTTGCGTGGAGATAAGGAGCAAGTTTTTTTCATGTCATTGGAAGTGAGTTGAAGAGAGCTCCCCGCCCTTCTAAGTTCCCGACTGTTGGTCACAAATCTTCATGTGATTGTAACTTCACATGTCCAAACCATTTGATTGGGCGATTATCTTCTGCCAGCTCCAGTTTCTTGAAGTTATTACTTGAAAGAACTCTTGGTGCATCTAAGCTAATCTGAACTGTGTATTTTACTCACTTTGAGACATAATCTATCTAGAAAATGAATTTTGACAAGTTTTCTCAGTTTTTTAACGAGGGGTTAGCGAATGGAATATATTATAAATAGTTGTGATAATAATAAAAGATAATTTCAAATTTAATTAAAATATTAAAAAATTTCTATAAAATACAGTTTTTTAAGATAAATTGAAAAATCTCATAATTTTTTAAAAAATCTTAAAGATGATAATTAATTACAATCAATTTACACAAAATTTCAAAAGAGAGAAGATGATATTTATTTAAAAATATAATCAACACTTATAATAAAAACAATATAATCTCGTGCAGGTATATCCCGAATACATATAAAGGTTGGACATAAAACCATTGCAGGTAGGCTCCCATGGATTGAATTGACAAAAGGATGAATGAGTAGTACCTTGAAAATTGGAATTGGCATCTTTATATGGAAACAAAGGCATTTTATCCTGCTAATCAACATAGTAGACGACTTTAAGTTTGGCTTGTTGTAAATTCGGAACCTGTTTTGAGTTCAATATTTGCACGCCAAATATGAAATGCCAAGTATGCTCATGATAAGTTGTAACAAAAAATCTCGATGGCTTTTCCAAACTGTTTTGACAACCTAATATTGCGTCCAATTAGAGCTAAAACGCAACACCAAACGTTAGATGCGCAAGATTAAAGATGCGCCATAAGCTTCTCATTAGAACTTCTGTATGACAACAGAGTTTGCAAGTCCCGCCTGTTGAATGGTCTCGCTCATATCTGTGAGCGGCTTTGGAGGGAACCCAACAGTTTGCAATTGATATGGCGGGTATCCACCACGCCTCGAAGCATCAATAAATGCACGGATGTCACCAACAGTGTGGTGGAGGTTAAATCGAGCAACCATCCTGGTTCCATCACTAAGACGTAGTTGAATTGAAGTCGATGGCTTTGAATCATCCACAATCAGGCCAGCGGATGGGGTTGGAGCACTTGTGGGAGCAGAGGCAGCAGCAGCAGAAGATCCTCCCCCCAGTGTTCTTCCAACCCCTTGAAATGGAACATATGGCTTCTCAGGTTCCTGTAGAACAACAGAAAAAAGGTTACTGATAATATAGGAAATGAGAAAGAATATCATAACATTTTTTGCTCTCACAGTGAAGTTCTCATCTTTCCGTATGAGATTGACATGGACAGGCGATCTCCTATCAGGGGGTGCAAGCTCCTTTGGGCATTCTGAGTTTTTGATGCTCTGCGGTGAACAAAGACTTAGATATATAATAGACTAAATGTAATAAGAAAAACAACGTAGAAATCAGCATATACCAAAAAAAAAGAGATCCATCAAACAATTTTTTTTTTTTTTTGAAGAAAACGAAAATAATTAGTAAACAGCTAGTGGCAGCAATAGTCTGAGAAAAAGCAGAATATACAAACACAGCCCCAAATGGAGGAGCAATATATTAACTAAACTTATATTGGTCAAATATCAGTTCATTTAAGATAAATGAGAAGATCTCACCGCATTCAAATTCACATATTTTCATAATGATTATGGGTCCATCCAGTATAACGATGAGAAAAGAACAACCGTGAAGGTACTTGTCTGATTTAAAAAACAAGCAAAAACTTTATAAATAAATAAATGCGCACACACACATAATTGCAATTCTACAAATGAATCCTTTAAACCAACTAAGCAAATAAACAAAAAAAATTCTGATAAAGTAAAATCAATACTCCTGTCGTACCTCCAAAAACAAGGCATTGTCAGGATCATCCAGCCTTCTTAAAGGACCATCATTTACACTGAATCCATTCCTCCAAAACACAATGTTGTGAACTACAGATTGGGGAGGTGGAGCAGCAGCAGGAACAGTGTTTCCAGAGAGAGACCGTCCAGTTCCAGTAAAACTTTGGGAGCCTGAAGACAAGCTACTAGGATCAAGTGGTCCTTCAACAGCTCCCAACTGTCTAGCTTGTTCAAAGATTGCGTCAACGCCATTACTACCATCCTTTGAGGGATCTTGGACTAGCATTCCACTAAGCAACCGACAACATAAAAAAATCAAAGCTTATATTAAATATAAGATGAACAAACAATTTTAAAGGCCCTAATCCTGTAAAAAGATAAAATGATAGAGCCGTTGTAGAATATATGGAAACTGTTTTCCATTTTTTCTGTAACATGTATAAGGCAAGACTTTTTCAAAGAATAAAAAAAATAATGACAAGCGTTTACAGAAAAGAAATACTCTATGCTTCAGAAATAAGGGAACAAATAATTATAAAGCATGGATTCACATCGACGAATGTAAAAAAAAAAAAAAAGTGTAGCACAGCACATGCGCGGGATCCCAAGAAAGATCAGGCAATTTAGAAAAGCATAGATTCACAGACAAATTGGGCATCGACATCCATGTCAACATTTTTCCAATCTAATTCACAACATTAATTTAGAGGAGAAGCAGTAATTCACTCTGGCAATAATGCAACTCTTATTATCAACTCTAACAAAAAAACCAATGGTACACGTCTTAAACTATGTCAGTCTCATCTCCTACAAGAATAAGATTTGGTCAGTTGGAACATGAACAGAGGTATGAATCATTTACCCAAGATTTATAATGAAATTGGGTGATTTATACTGGATGGATAAACATTGCACGCAGAAAACGAGGTAAAAGAGACAAAAAAAAAAACAGGTTGCAAGAGTGTAGCCCTCAGTTCCTGTGTTATTATCCCATTAAGCTAGACGCTTTGGATCTGTTGAAAGCCTCCTCGTTCAGCTGTTTCTAAAATTGAATGGCTAATTAAGTAAAATAATTCACTACTTGAGTCGGTTAACCGCCAGAAAATTCTAAATCATATCAGTTGAAATTCTTGAATGATCACATCTTGACAGATCCTGACGTAGATCAATTAATCCCAAGATTACCAACTTAACAGTATCAAATTAACAATATAAATTCCAAAAAATCACTAATTCGAACCACGCACATCAAAAAGAAAAAGAACATGCGAATACAGAACAGAAGCCTAATCTGCAACCACATATCGAACGGAAGACAAAGCCGTAATTTAATTTTATGTGCTCACCCTAACCTCACCTACACCTAACAGGACGAAAAAGGATAAAGCAGGGAAGGAAAGATAGAAAGAATCAAATATCACCTCTTCTCGCCGCCGGTGTAGTACTCGGGGGGGCCGTCGGAGTCGCTATCGTCACCGGCGGGGTGGCTGTTGAAGTCAGCGAGTGTGTGGATTCCGCCGGCGGGCCTTCTCGGCTTCTTGTCTTTGGACGAGGATGAGGAGGAGGCCATGGCGTCGTCGTCGGAGGCGAGGAGAGGCGAGGCGAGGCGACGACGGCGGAGTGGGAGAGAAGGAAGGAAGGTACAAGGTCTCTGCTTTTTCTTTTACTTTGGAAGACGAATGTGGCGTGCCTATGAAAAGTGTCCGAATTACTTCCCCCGGAAGAAAATGTTTTACGTGAGCCATGCTGGAAACGCACTTAAGAACGCCCAAGGTACAAGGTCTCTGCTTTTTCTTTTACTTTGGAAGACGAATGTGGCGTGCCTATGAAAAGTGTCCGAATTACTTCCCCCGGAAGAAAATGTTTTACGTGAGCCATGCTGGAAACGCACTTAAGAACGCCCAAGGTACAAGGTCTCTGCTTTTTCTTTTACTTTGGAAGACGAATGTGGCGTGCCTATGAAAAGTGTCCGAATTACTTCCCCCGGAAGAAAATGTTTTACGTGAGCCATGCTGGAAACGCACTTAAGAACGCCCAAGGTACAAGGTCTCTGCTTTTTCTTTTACTTTGGAAGACGAATGTGGCGTGCCTATGAAAAGTGTCCGAATTACTTCCCCCGGAAGAAAATGTTTTACGTGAGCCATGCTGGAAACGCACTTAAGAACGCCCAAGGTACAAGGTCTCTGCTTTTTCTTTTACTTTGGAAGACGAATGTGGCGTGCCTATGAAAAGTGTCCGAATTACTTCCCCCGGAAGAAAATTTTTTACGTGAGCCATGCTGGAAACGCACTTAAGAACGCCCATCTATAATGGATGCCCTGCGGCCTGCGCCTATCTATCGCAGAGGATAATTCAAGTCGATTCCATTTCTTTTAGTATATATGGTATTTAAATTAATAATAATAATAGAGTAATATTTTGTTATTAACATTCGATTTTATATTAATAATTTATTTTCTATCAAAAATTAAGTAGCATTTTTTCTCAAATTAATTGAGCAACTTTTCTTATTTTTTAGCTTGGGCTTGGATAAAAATTATTTTATAAATAAAATATAAAGCTAGCCTTTTTTAAGAAAAAGATTGGCGATTTCAATTTTAAGTTAATCATATACAGTTCACAAAATAAAATTTAGCCACTCCTCGACGTTAAGAATTTGCCATTTTCAAAAATTATATTCGGGCAAATTATGTAAATTTGGCGTCTTAATAAATAGTTACTCTTATTTTTAAAAAAATAGTTTGATTTGAACTAATCCTTTGCCTAAATCCAAACTTAAATAAAAAACAAAAAAATAAAGTTATTCATTAAAAAGTACCATTCATTTGTAATAAAATATAAATTGCCATTAAATTAAATATTGAAATCTAATATTTAAATTTAATTTTTTAATAATACAACAATATATAATTTTAAGAAATTAAATTTAGTGCTATATATAATGAAAATAAATGTTATTATCATATGTGGGCTATTATATTTTGAGTGCTACAGTGAAATAATTAATAGAATAGAATAAAGGTAAGGACATAAAAAGAACAAAAGGAATTTGTGATGAAAAAATCTGCATAGCATTGCTCATTTTAATGAAAATAAAATTTTAATCATAAAATTATTAAATAACTTCAGCAAGAAGGAAAGTATTTGTCAAAATCACTAACCTTTCAAACAAGACCATTTTGGATGTAAAATTGTTTATAAAAAATTAATTCTGTTTATGTATCAGACTAATTAACTCATATGCATATACAGAGAGAGTTTTGAATGCTTTAGGAAACCACTTAAACAGTGATTGCTTTTAGTTATTTAAAAACATCATTAATTAATTTCCATAATAATCGTTATTGTAATAATAAGGAGTGTATTAATGCAGGGACCGGGCGCGCGCGCCTGCCCTAAGGTTTATAGGTTCGCCAACAAGGAGGCGTGCCTTCGAAAAGAGGGACAACCTCGCCGGCGGTACTGTTCGTGCAGCTGCTTCCCTCGCCCGCAGGTATGGCATCGTCCCCCTCGCCACCGATGCCCTCACCTAGGCCGCCCATGAATCGATTCCCTATCCAAACATCTCATCTCTCCCCTCCCAATCTTTGCTCTTCCTTGGACTTGCCTTGTTCTTTTTCTAAGTCACCAACTGACAAGGACTTGCGCCTCTTCTTGACCTTTTCTCAGTTTTGCTTCAAAATCTGGTGCCTATTTTTTTCCCGAGCATGAGCTAATTCGTATGTTGATGTGCGTTGAAGATGTCACACTGATTTTATCAGCAGCCGCGTTCTGTTGAAGTCTAGCCGCCGTTGTTCTGAAATTGAGGGTTTTGAACAGTGGTGGGAAGAAAGAAGGAAGGTTGTTCTGAAATTGAGGGTTTTGAACAGTGGTTGGAGGGAAAGAAAAAGAAAATGCCGCAGGTGAAGATAGTGGTGAGGAATTTTATGGACATGGTGGCAGCACTGCCGGCCATAAAGCTCGAAATGCTTTTTTCTTGTACTTTGTTTCTTTGATGCTTTTTGTGCATGCCGTTCAATTCTTTCTATTTGTCATCTTGAAATGGAAACTGAATCTGCGATATGTGCGTGAAGATAAATGTATTTATATTCCTAGGGTGTCGGGCATTCTTCTTCTTCTACCCATTGGATGGAAATTCTCTATGCTCATCTGATATTTTCGTCTAATATCGGGATATAAGTTACATATACTACAGGGTATACCGTCACTACCTCTACCTTGTTCCCAATTATATATGCATCTTTCTTGTATTTCATTTTAAAATGTATAGGTAATAATAGGTGGAGCTTCTGATCTTTCTGATTTAGATATAATACTGTATATAGAAGCTATAGATACTACATCTTCTTCTAAATTTTCTATTAATGTTGCCCTTTCTCTATTATTAGATCTTTTAAGACAAGTATTTGCCATATGTTTTCATCTCTACATATGAAACATTGGCATTTTTTAACGGAAGCTCCTTTTACGTATTTTTTATCAATTATCCCTTTGTTTTTTTTATACGTAATAGATTTCCTTAGTCTTTTTCTCCTAGCATATGGCGCTTTCTCTCAATATTGTTGTGGACTGTAAATAACCTTTTTGCAAAACTAATAAGAAGACTTCTTATTAATTCTTGCAAAACTATATTTTTACATTTTTCTGATAAAAATAAGAAAGTAAATTGAACACTTGGTCCTATTCCAAGACCAAGACTCTCACTGTAGTTTTCAATCCATTTTTTATGAATTTGTTTTCCTAAATTTCATGGTAATTTTACAAACAATTCATCATCATAGGCTTTTTCTTGATGTCAAGATTAGGGATACAAAATCATTTGTAAAGTGTATTATATAATCAAAGGATTTTATAGTCAATCGTTATAAATTTCGTATAGCAGTGTTTTGTATAAGTGTATTCTCCCTGGTAGGATCTATTCCTAATAACATAGTTCTTATAAAAGTCGTAAAGTTATAAGGATTATTTCCTAAAGCTTTGACTTCATTTGTTTGAACTGGATTGGCATTCTTTTTTTCTTGCCATATTCCTAGAGCTACATTTCCTAAGGTAGTTTCCATAAAACTTAACATATCTAAAGTAGGTTTTTCATTAATCTGCCAGTTTCTAACTGCATGTTGTTCCCAGACGTTTATTTCTTCTACCCATAATTGTGATGATGCTCCTTCTATTATTAATAGATTTCCACTGTATATATGGCCTAGGGGTGCTCTTGCTCGTATTGCTTTTATATTATTATGATCTGTGTATTTATATTGAAGTAGTTCCCAAGCAGGTCTTTCCATTTCTCCTTAACATTTCTCATTCTTATTTCTTCAAATTCTCGCTTAGGCCTTTTTGAAGTTTCTTCGACAGTCATCATATATGCCGATCTCTTGCTTTTTCTAAGTTTGAAAAGGGTATTTTTTCCAAGATCTATATCATCTACTAAATCTAAATTATATTTTTCTTTTAATTTTTCTTCTATTTTGTCTTTTAATTAGATTCTTCATCAGTTTCATCATGTTTTGATTCATCTAATTCATCAGTTTCATAATAATACCATTCATCCTTTCTATATCCATGAATTTCTTCTCCTATTTTTACATTATCATCTATTATTATATCCTTTGGAGAATTTATTTCTGCTACCAGCAAATTTTCCAATCCATATCAGGTTGTGTTTCTAAGGTTTCTATTTTATCTATGGGTTGCTGACATTCTTTTTTAGTCCTTTGTCTTCTTTTTTCAGCTAAGTCTTCTCTTAATACTTCTGTTTGGTACTTTACCCATTCAATGGTTCTTTCTTTTTAGGTAAGTTTTTATCATTTATAGGATCATAGCGTTCATTTAATAGAGTCATTTTGTCTTCTTCTAATTCTTCATTTTGAGTAGCGGTTGTATAATTTGAAAATCTCATTGAATATTTGCCTTTTGAATTTTCATAGATTATACTTTTAGTGGATCTTATACTAGAGTTTTGTTGTTGACTATGTTTGTTAAGATCCCATTCTAAGCCTGCTAATTTAGTTCCTTGTATTTTCATAAGGTTGATCATTTTAACTCCCTTAGAGGCTAATGAGTGAATAATTTCATCTATATTTAACTTATATTGTGTTCCCGTAAAGTTTGTCAATTTTCCTAAGATGGATATACTAAGTATTAAATTTTTTCCTGTATAATTTTTATATCCTTTTGTTTGAATTCCTATTTTAAGATTTTTTATATCTTTAGTACTTTTTAATAAATTTGCAGCACAGTATAACAGTAGTAGACTACTGTTTTCATTCATATCAACATCTTCTTCGACTATAATAGTTCTTTTCATATCACTGTTCCAACATCTATCATATATTAAGACTGAGAATTTAGCTCCTAATCCTTGTCTACTTAGTCCTTTAACTCCCACAACTATTAATCCTATATGTAATAAAGTCTTTTTTTACTTTAGGATTGAGTTTATGGTTTCTTGATGGAATAGATCAAGATTTAGGGTTTCTGTTCCTGTACAGCTGACAAGAATTTCTCTAGTTGAGCTTAGTACTTGAGTAGAGAAGTTAAATGGGCCAGTTTGATACAGAATTTTAGGATCAAGGCTTGCAAATTTTTTTTTTTTATAATTCTATGTTCTTATTAATATCTACTACTTCATCTATTCTAATTTCTTTCTTTGATGATCTATTACTATTACTAGTAGAGGGAGTACTTAATAGTCCTACTAAATCCACTAAAAGGTTTTATAGACAGTTTAACAGAACTTCCAAGGTTCTTTTCTTATTATTATTTGGCCTGTTGTTGGTAATCTTTCTATTTTGTCTATTTTTTCTTCTAATTGTTTTTTTTTTTGCTAGTTGTAGTAATAAACTATTCTGGAAATTAAGTTGAGCTGGATATACTTTATCTGATGAGTTATTTCGTAAATAACTAGTAAATCCAGGGAAGTCGTTAGCAGTAAATTCCCTTGTGTCTGATATAGCTTGCTTATAAATTTTGATTATTAAATATCTACTCATTAACTAACCAAGAATTTTATCTGAGCTATTTCTTCTCTTAATTCTTTTAACTCTTTTAATATTTTATTACTAAGGTAATTTAGATAATTTTTCTAAGATTACTGAATTCTGATCTTTAATATAATCTAAATTTGTATTTTTAGATTTTTTAATTTATTGATCTTCTAAAATACTATTTAATTTAAATTGATTATTTTTTAGTTTTTCTCGTAAATTGATAATAAGATCTACTATACTATTTAATTGACTATTATTTCCGTGAAATTTGTGATTATAATTATTATTGAAATTGCATAAAATACTATTTTCTTTTCAAAAGTTAAGAACCCAAGATGGCCACATTGCTTGTTTAAATAAATTCTTGGTGAAAGTTGTGGTGGTTGTTTGACCTTCGTGGCTCCATTGGGGGGTTAACTTTTAAAATGTCGTGTCAATAATGTGGTCGGATTTGAAATCCGAATAAGTTTGTAAAAGCGGATATGTCTGCAGATATCAAGTGTGTTGTAATAAACTCTTAAATCCAAATCTATATAAGGATTCAGTCTGTATTCGGTTTTCCCAAATCTTTGAAGAGTGAAGAAATTGAGAAAAACATTGTCCGGACTGATTCCTTATATAGATTTGGATTTCAAAGTTTATTACAACACACTTGATATCTGCGAACATATCCGCTTTTACAAACTTATTTGGATTTGATTCTCTGAATTTTATATGAGCTATTTCTTCCCTTAATTCTCTTAGATCTTTTGTTATGTTATTACTAGGTAATTTAGATAATTTTCTAATATTACTGAATTTTGATCTTTAATATAATCTAAATTTGTATTTTTGGATTTTTTAGTTTTTCTATTGTCTAAAATATCATTTAGTTTAAACTGATTATTTTGTAGATTTTCTCCTAGATTTATAGTAAGATCTACTATAGTCTTTAATTGACTATTGTTTCCATGAAGTTCATGATTATGATTATTGTTAAAATTACATAAAAAACCATTTTCTTTTATTTTTACTAATAATTATTTATGATTATTTAATTCTAAATTTAAATAATTTATGGACTCAATTATTTCTTAATAATTTTTTATCCTTGATAGATAGTAACTATGCTCTGATACCATTTAGAAGGGGGTCCTAGAGTTTAGGGTTTTTAGGTTTTTAAGTAAATTTAACAACTAACACAAATAGAATAACACAAACGACTATTCTTACTATCAGTAGTTCTATTGAAGTCATAATCTACTTGCCTTTTCTTAAAATATTGTTAAAATTTTTTCCTTAATTGTATAATTAAACAAAGATCAAAGAAACCCACTTTCTTTATGACATGTTCCAATCAGACATAATGGCTAAATGGCCTCCTGCCTTGGTGCTAGAGTTCTGGATTCAACGGTCTTATCGGAAATCCCAAGTTTACTTGATACTTATTTTATTATGCAATTAAGTCTAATCTTTTAATTATTTTTTAAGTTTAGAAGTAGATAAAAGTAGAATGGATTGATGATTTCAACTTAAAATAACATAAAGCACACTTTTATAAAAATAACTTACAAATAGTGGATTTACACAATCCAAACTTGACTCCACACTGATACAATATTATCCCCAACTTCTTCGCCCTTCGAAGACTTGGGTCTAGACCTTACACACTGAGTCCTTATATAGATTTGGACTTCAGTTTTTATTACAATCTTTTTAATATTTGAGGATATATCCACTTTACACATTTATTTGGCCTTCAAATCTAACCTCTTATTATTGACACATTACTTTAAAAGTTGTTAAGGAAGGAAAGTATCCACGTTGCTTCTTTTGCTGGTGTCCCTTTAAAATCCATTGTGAAAGTTGTGGTGGTTGTTTTGCCTTCGTGGTTTCTCTCCAAGGTAATTTCATAAAATTAGCTTTTAAACTTGAAAAAGATTTTCCGTCTTGTGGTTCTTGAATATTATTGAGATGCAGAAGGTATTAGATTGAAGTGAGGGGCAGTTTTGTATATATATATATATATATATATATATATATATATA
>JAVDBV010060625.1:0-10168 GCA_032619315.1 Piper longum
GAGCAAAGGTGGCCGGGCGGTCGGGCGGCGATCGGGAGGCCAGGCGGGTTGGCGGATCCGGACGGGTCTAGCGGATCTGGGCGGGTCTGACTGCTTTTAAAATCTGAGCCGCTGGATTTCAATCCAACGGCTCAGATTGGGCAGCGCATGGTGCGCTGCCAACAGTGGGCAGCGCACCAGAGTGCTGCCCTATATATATATATATATATATATATATATATATATAATATAGCCTCAGTTGCATGAGCCAAAGAATTTTTCCCTGCTCCATCTTTAATATAGGCTATCCGATAATAAGGACGGCTCAGAACTATCCCTCAAAAAAATAAAAAATAAAAAATAAACCCCTCCTCCCCCAAGGGTGCATGCGGCGACTGTACTAGCCAAATCTGGCTGCGGGAAGCTATGTCTAGCTGTCCAGTGGCTAAATCCGACTGAGCGGCCAGACATAGTCGGTCGTGGTTGGATCTGGTGGTGCGGCCATGAGTTTGGTCGTGTGGCCTTATGAGCGGCACAACCAAATCTGGCTACCACCGATTTGTTGGGTTTAGCCCACGATGGTCGTAAAAGGTGTTAGTGTCTTGTATATAGGCTAATGAGAAAATATTATTTCCTAAGCTATTTTTTGTATTAAGAGAGACGTGTGACACCCATGCAAGTCTCTTTTTGGGGGCCCAAAGGGCATGACACGGTTTGGTCTAGCCTTCACTACCAGATCTTATGGCCGTTCAGAGGCGGCAATATCTGCATAGATCTGGCTACCGCTGGACCATTTGAATTAGATGGGCTGGCAGGAGAATATGAAATGGGCTGAAACATGGGTATAAAAACAGAGCATCGTCATTGTAAGGGCATCTTTGATGAATTGAATTCTTGTTTTGTTGTTTGTGGTTATCAGTTCCGACTTTCCAGGAGGAACACCCTGGAATCAGATCTCTGATTCCATCCCCAATTCGATCCTTGCTCCACCCTTTTGAATTGCAGGTCATCATCGAAATGGCTCCACCGAAGCAGAGTAGGAAGCAGAGCAGAGGGAGGAACTGGTTGTCAAGTTGGGGGAAGAAAATCACATCAATTTGGTCCTAGAGCCAGGCGAGGGAGGTATGAATCCATCACCAAATTCAGATGAATTATCTCAAATTAAATAGGTTCAGGATCATTTGATTACTACTGTTGCTGAAATTTCTGCTAAACTCGAAATGTTGTTGCAATCGAGGGCTGAGAGGACTGGAAATAAGGGAAATTTGGATAATCGTGAGGGGATTGGGACATCTCACCTTATGGGGTTGGATGTTGATGGTCAATGGCAGGGTAATTGGAGAAATACCCAAAGGGAAGAGCCAGCGATAATTTCAGGAGGACGTCATCAACATGCCACACATAGAATGGAATTGCCGACCAAGTTTTCAGGATGAAGGTTTCAACAAGAACTACCCAGATCAAGGGTGGAACCTGTTTGTCAAAATGTCCAGGAGGGGTTTCATCCAGTTGTATCGATTGAGGATTGTTTGAAGGGATCCAAACTAAGTTTCCCTAAATTCGATGGGGCAAATGATCCCATATCTTGGTTCAGCCGAACAGAGAAGTTTTTCAAGCTGCACAATGTCAATAAAGCATTGCAAGTCGAACTAGCAAGCTTCCACTTGGAGGATGATGCCTAGATTTGGTTTGACATTCTGCAATAACATCAGGATATAACTTCTTGGCAGCAGCTGAAGGAGGCCATGAACTTGCAATTTGGACCCTCGGATTATGAGGATTTCTACGGAGATCTCACTCGATTAACTCAGGATTCTTCAGTCCAAGAATATACAGCTCAATTCAATAGATTGGCATCAAGGGCTGGACACATAACCGAACAGCAGAGGATTAGCAGTTTTACCTGCGGTCTTAACTCCCAATTGAGAATAGAGGTAAAGGCTAGAAAACCTAAAACCTTGCTGGACGCCTAGGGTTTGGCAAGGCATTTAGAGTGTCATGTGATTCAGAGGTCAAATGTAGATAGTAGACATAGGTGCAGGAACTATCAATATAACATAGAATCAGGTACCAAAGGAAGCAGCTATGAAATGGGCAAGAAGGAAACTAATGTGGTGGCAGACTTACCATTTAAAGAGATTACCAATGGGAGGAGATTTAGTGTCCAACAGCTGCAAGAAAGGAAAGAAACAGGGTTATATTTCAAATGTGATGAGAAAATTTTCCCTAGAAACAAATGCAAAAAGTTATTCACCATTGAAGTAGTAAGGGAAGAAGATTTAGTAGAGCAAGAAGGTAGCGATCCAGATTGCGATTCTAGTACTCCGGCTATATATCTTAATGCATTAAGAGGGGCCACAACTACTAACACCGTGAGATTGTTAGGAAGAGTGGGTGGACATCAAGTGACAATATTGATAGATTCGAGTAGTTCGCACAATTTTGTGGATGCAAGTTTGATTCGAAAACTGAAGTTACCGGTGGAAATATATAAGGGGTTGAAAGTTCAAATAGCTAATGGTGAAAAGATGATTTGTGTGGGCAAGTGTGTGGGTATAGTGTTACGAACATTTTTTTAAAAGAAAGTTTAAAAAAATTATTAGCCGCCATTTCTGGCCATGGCAAGCCACCGCCGATGTCGACGATGGCCAATCATGGCTGGCTGGCCATGGCTGGAATTTGGCCACCGTCAATGTTGGGGATAGAAGGTTTTACTTTTTTTTATCAAATGTCGGCTGTTTTTATGATCGAACGACCCAAATTAGAGTTAGGGGCTGGAAATTGTTCTTTCTCGGGCTCAAAAAAACTTTTCACACACACATGCATTCATATATATATATATATATGATTCATTTACTAAAAGATATGGAGAAATTAGTACGAATTTGTTGATTACATTAGAACATTATTGACTTATTAAAAGTGCATTATCTATTCCAAAGGATGAATTAACCGGCACAAAAATTGTGTTGTTATATGAGAGGCTAGGGCTAATCTAGCTAGTAGTTATCAAACTGTCGATAACTCCTTCGGCCTTCCGAAAAGATAAGTAGAGTAGTTAAACAGAGGTACATACAGTATTGAAGAGTCTTGGGGATTCAGGTGCAAGCCAACTGGATTGCATTTGAGATTGACAGTGGGAAAAGCATGAATTTATATAGAAACCATCGGTACTCTTGCTATGAATCATTGGTTCAAAGTTACGCAAAAACTTCGTTCGATAAACTGCACATCACTCAATACAAATTTATGTATTATTAACTTTTAGCTTCTTCCCTTGGAATAATATCAGAAGAGGGAATCAGGGGATGAGAATACTAACATACCAAATATAGCCCGACGTTGTTGGGAATTGCATTTCCGTATGTCTTCGGTACATTCTGACCACTTTTCAGAAGGTGTAAGAATGTGCCCCAGCTGCGCTTACGAAAGAATTATTCTTTTGTGACTGACTATGTAAACTAAAAATATTTTTATTTCTCTAATCACGATACACACACACATCTATATATATATATATATATATATATATATAATATGTTGAGGGAAAATTTTGCTGCATGGGAAAAATTACCCACCTGCCAGTGGTCATACTCTGCTTCAATATGAAGAGGGGTGCGGAGATACCAGCCACCACATTTTGAGCGAAAAAGCACTGTTTTACCAAGTGAATTTAATTTGTAAGCAATAAATCTAACGTACGTTTTACTTGATTGTCTACCAAGCGTATATAATTGAACAACTAATATATAATAAGCATCATTTTACCAGATTTGGGTCCTTCATCTTTTCTCGGCAAGAAGGCAAATGCATTGTTGAACCCTGCAACCAATTGTATTTGCTCAGCTAATTTCTTGAGGTCTTTGTTTCTCATATAAGATGAGAAAAATGAATATATGCGTAAAAAGTAAATACATGTAGCTTCACAATTTGGTCGTAGTACTCTTGGATGCGTTGCCTTCCTGATGCGTCCTGTCTGAAACGAACGTTGAACGTTGAATAGAATATTATCATTTTCTAGACGAAATATGCATGCATGTACATTAGCAAATCCAAGCGTTACTACTGACACCTAAACCAATGTTGCCTAGATTTTTCTTATTGGACAACTATGGACACAAATAACACTATGATATTATCCTACCAATAGAGATAATTCTTATTTCTCACAGATCATTATGTTCTAGAATTAGATCTTAGAAATAATTAATTAGTACTTCAACTTTATGGTAGCACTCGATCAAGAAATTAATTAGAAAGTATCTTACACGTTAATAAAATAACCAGCATCAGATAGATATTTGACGTTAGTGTGAGGCAGAAGAGAGTGAAAACGGTCACAGTGGAGTATTGACGCAAGCCCACCAGCCGAACATCCTGATAATAGAGCCTGCGACCCAAATTAATATGTTTATGATATGAAGCCTGCATGAAAACTTTATTTTCTATTTTTTACTTTGCATGTTGCTGCGAGAAGATGGTGCTCATATATAGTGAATACTTGTATGTATATAAATTAATTAACGGATGTTGATTTATAGCAAACATACATTTTGGCTTTGCTCATTCCTTTTCTCGACAGCTCTTCCATCACGACAAAGAAAACCCTAGCTCCCCTGTAGTGTAGTTTGGAACCTGATGAAGCACCCATTTCAAGGGTTAAGTCAAGATATCTTATGAGCTGTACTTATAATTAGGACAAATCAATGGCATCTCACAGGATCAACTTTATCAACATCTCCTGTAAAAGAAGATCCATCACAATAACGAATCGCCACTCGGTTCCAGTTGTAGAAGTCTGGAGCATATATTTGAGGGTAAATATAGATTGAATGTAAAACATCATAAATAGTCACGTTTAAAGGCTCTGAAAAGGTCTCTGGCTATTAATTAATTTTTTTTAATATACCTGGATTACTGCTGGAATTATTGCTCAAAATTGCTGAAAATGGAAGCCCTCTCCCCATGGCAGTAGACGAGCCTAAACGTGTTTTGCTGCGAAGTGAGCAGGTGGTAGCATTGTTGCACCAGCCACCTCCCTAATATGACATAAAATTAGCCAATCTTCGCTCATGATATATGATTTTGTAGTTGATTTGCACTACTTGTCCAAATCAATTTACGAAATAAAGAGTGCTGGCCCGGTTTTCTAAACTAATTTACTACCTCGAGCTGAATCAACCAGTTGTGTGCCCCTGGTCCAAATCCCCTTCCAAGATGATAAGCCGGTGGACTTCCGTCAGGAAGACTGCCAAATTGAAATTAAAAAATTGACCATACAATTGATGACCCAGAAAAATGGCATTAGTTATTGGCTTGCTTTGTGCATGAGATAAAGAATATGATAAAAAATTATCAAATGTTCAAATTAGTAACGCAGAACAGAATTAATTCGGGGATTAATGAAGAATTGCACTTGCGCCATTGGCTACAGCACTATGAACAATTGTTATCGGCACATAAGGGCCAAGTCCTGCCAATGCTACTGACAGAACGATCAGTAAGCTGATGGCTTCAAGACAGCCCAAACTCCTCCCTGATCATATGCACCATTCTCAGCAATATATAGTACGTACCTTTCACTAATACAGCAAAGAAATTAACAATTTATCAATCATACGCGGTAGTGCATATTCTACGTACATTACCAATTCGTAATTAAGAAAAGTAAAATGCTGACATTGTGATCATACATATTCCACACTAAAATAAAAAAATATTTTTAGTGATGCATTGTAGGGGGAGCGCATGAGAGCGCCGCTCCCGTCTGAGAATAATGAAAGCAACTGATGATCGATATTAATTAATGTACGTCGCCGGAGATGAAATCGAAAGAAGAACAGCAAATGCAATATCGATCAATAATTAATGGATAAAAGAAAGGAAGTGAAGGAGAAATATATGTGAGGAAGAGCGATGACCATCGACCATCCAACTTTAACTGTGGGGGAGAAACTGTGTGCTTACAACTCGTAGTGGACTTTATATAAATACCACCGACGACCTTTTTCCTTCTCAGACGACTGGTCCTATTTTGGTCAACCATTGATTTTGATCTTACTTTGGTCTTACCAAAGTACGGGTCCACCTTCCCGGACCCAATTAGATGGATCATCGAAGAGGAACGTAGCTACTCGAGTAGAAATCAAGTCCAAAACGATTAGGCCAGCCCTTTGATCTTACTTTGTTACTAACAGCATGCTACAGAAATATTAAAAGTATAAATGAGTTCATTATCTCGAATTCTAAAAGATGGATAATTTTTTATCAAGAAAAAAGAAGTTCAAGACAGCTAATTTATTGAAGAAAAAAGAAAAATTTGGTAAGTTCCAAATTTATTGGGCCCAAGGAGCTTAGGGCGAGAAGTCCACGCCCAACTGTTGCAGACTTCAGGTGGGGTCCTATGATGGTCAGCCTTAGCACGGGTTTATTTTAACCTTATTGATGGATTATGAATTAAGGGATTTCTCCTTTTTTTTTTTTTCCAAAGCTTATGAATGAGCGAAATTTTACGAGCGAAGGAGGGTGGCGGCCCCAAGTCGCTTTCTTTCGTGCTTATAATATAACCATTAGTTGTAAGCAGCCCGGGACGTGCACCGTCAAGCTAGACATATAAAACTACGACGACCTTAATTTACTCCATGCTTAAGGAGTTCTTATAGGGCAGCGATTTTGGTCCTGGCAACAAAAAACTTGGTGGCAGATTTTGAGCCAGCAATCTTTGATCTCCAGTTTCCGCCTACCTTTTTGTAGCTTTGCGCATGTAGTGAAATTTTCTCAAACGACTTTTGGAGACGAAAAGTTTCGACTAATATAAAAGATTTATTATCAATATTTCTTAGTTAGTGATAGTTCAACACGGATGCCTAAGCATGACAAACTTGAAACCGTTCTCCACTGGCAATTCTAATAATTCTAAAACCAGACTACTCTTTATTTTTATCACTTTGACCACATAAATTAACCAAGGTATATAATTTATAAGTAAACACAAAAATGTGCGTTGGTACGTAGTTGATGCAAAATATTAGAGGGATTACTGAAAATTACATATCTCATACAAGAAAATACACAAGTTGATAAAAAAAATTAAAATCCAAGATACGTGCAAGTCGCTCTCTTCAATACAAATTATCACCCTTTTCTATGGGTAATTGTATCCAAGATATATGAATTTTCATCTCCTATGAGTGTAGCAAACAAGAGATTATATTCTTTCAGTCACACTGCAAGATCATTAAAGAAGATTTTGTCAAATCAATTTTCATTGCCCAAAATCTCCCCGAATCACCAAAAGAGGGAGAGTTATGAAGAATGATAAAGAAAAATGTAAAAAAGTCCTCCCTTACAAGAAAACACCTTTTAAAAAGAAGAAAAAATAAAACGGTGCATCTCATAGTCGGTTAGGGCACCCGGGCAATAGTTCTGCACTCGTACGCTAGCTGCTTGAACGACAATGTCATTCTAGCATCTGGGTGCTAGAATAGCACCTTGGCACTGGTTTAAAACTAAAAAATTCAACAATCTCCACCTATTTGTAAAACCAACAAAAATTAACTCAAAAATCTTGTATAATTTCTTTTTAGAATACATATTAAGTAATTTGAACTTACCCCTAATTAGGTATACTCTGTTTCATCAAGTTGAAGCAAACAAAATTTTTGAACTTCATACCTTAAGTTTAAACTATTATATACCCAATAAAAAATCACAAGTGTGATTGAAATTTAATGATAGAGTTATGTTATTCTGACCGTATATTATGTATCTTATATTTTCTTAAATATTTTTTATTTAGGAGATTAGTCATAATTCCATCAATAACCAGATTCATTATTATATTCATATAGGTAAGATTATCAAAGTATATTATATAAGTCAATATGTTGTCTAAATGACCTTGAATCTTATTAATACAATTAAGTAAACCTTTTTACAATTTTGAGTACTTGTCATCATAAGAATGACTTCTCAATATAATTTATAGTACCTCACCAATCACCTATTAGCTTATTTATACCTATTAAATCTATTCATGGGATCATTACTTGTTAGATTGGGTTGCCACTAATAGTGATTACTTAATGGCTTTGAGCCAATTCTTTTCGATGACTCTTGGATTTGTACTATCGATAATTTTTTGGTAAGCTGATCAACTAAATTGTATGGAGATTTCACACATTTCACTATTATAATACATGTTGATATCAACTTTATTAAAATTTTCTACCTCAATTCAATGTGTCTTGAGGTCTTCATATTATGATTCTTGCTATGAATTTTCACAATTTGTAGTATGATTATCACAATGGATTAAGATAGCTAAAATTGGCTTCTCACATGAAAATTTTGGACAATAATTTCCTAAGTCATTATTCTTCTTTACCAGCTACATCCAATGCTTTTAATTTGGCTTCCATCGTCAATTTGGTAATAATTCCCTACTTTGTTGACTTCTATGATATACCCTACTACTAAGGGTAAATTCATATCCAGTTTTGAATTTTGTATCTTATAAATCTGATATCCAATTTACATCACAATATCTTTTTAATATAGGTGCAAACTTGATATGGTGAATCCATATTTGACAAGTGCCTTTTAGATACTTTAGTACTCTCTTTAGAGCATGCCAATGAATTCTACTTGATCATGCCTTTTGTTTGGTGCTTAGCAATCTTAGGTGATAAGCTTAAAGTAGAAGCATCTTGGACTAATTTTGTTTAATCCCCGAGAAAATGCTATGGTCACAATAATACTGTCTTTTATAGTCCCAAGTCTTATTGAAACATATTTCTGTTGATCTTTTTCTTACTTTTACATAATCTTGGTTTGCTGCGTCGATGGGCAACTAGCAGTGGCCAAAGCTTTTGGAGATTAAAAGTCTGAAGACACCTTAGTTCAGATCTAGATGCGGTAGTAGAGATGCTAGATTCTGACACTGATGATGTGATTCTGGCAAGTGATGGTCTTTGGAAGGTTAATGTGCTTTTACCTATCATGAAACCGTGATATCTTTGTAAATTACATTCATGACAGTTGAACACCTTACATGCATGCACCAAATTACTCATTTAGATTAAAACTCTTTAAATACATTCATGACAGTTAACACCTTACATGCACGCACCAAATAGCTCATTTAGATTAAAACTCTTTGATTTAATATGTACAGAAAAACATTAATTGTGCAGTAACTTGCGTGTTTGTTATTCAGGTAGTGACCAAACAGGAGGAAGTTGAAACTATAGGCAATACAAAATATTCTTAATCGGCTGCTAAGCACGGCCGAAGAAGCTATTTAAGGAAGAACGAGGATGAGTGGATGACATATCCTGCATTATGTAATGTTCAGTGTTGACTTTGTCAACTTGAGATTACCGACAATTGGATTGACGATATGAATGGACTTCATAATCCAACACCATCCAATGTACTCTCCTGCCGGCTTTATTTTCCTGGTTTAACCATTGTTATAAGTACTTTGTATAATTTACAGAGAACGTCATTTTTTAATTTAATCCATGAGGTTCCTTCTCAGTTATTGTTGTGAAAAACGGATAATTTTTATCAAAGATAACTAGTTCACTGTGAGAACTATTACCTAGATGACAAACGTGAAAACTATTGTACTAAAATATCACCCCAAGATGAAATTCCCAAGAAAATTAATGAGACAAGATAGTCCGCTTAAAAACTAACTCATAAACAGAATTTTATCAAGACAAGTAATATAAATAGTACAATAATTAACACCAACTATACCCAACAATAGCTATTAAATAGACAAGAAAAGAATAAGAACAAACACAGGAATTTAACGAGGTTCGGCAATTGCCTACATCCTCAGACACTACCAAAATATTATTTCACTAAAGAGAAATATTACAAAGAGAGAAAGAACAAATTACCAACGGTAGAAAGAATAATTATCAATGGTAGAAGGAACAATTATCAATAGTAGAAAGGGAAGTTAGTAACTTTAATATTACCTTTTGGGATGAACAACTAAACAAGGGGAGGAGCCCTATATATAAAGAGAGAGCTGGGGGGGGGGGGGGGGGGGGGGGGGGGGGGGGGGGGGGGGGGGGGGGGGGGGGGGGGGGGGGGGGGGGGGGGGGGGGGGGGGGGGGGGGGGGGGGGGGGGGGGGGGGGGGGGGGGGGGGGGGGGGGGGGGGGGGGGGGGGGG
>JAVDBV010060626.1:0-16083 GCA_032619315.1 Piper longum
CCCCCCCCCCCCCCCCCCCCGCACATTTGCCTCCCCCATTTAAATTTAATTAACCCCTCCTAAACCCCATCACTAATTGTCTTTGATTAATTAATCACATTTATCACCTTTTCCCATCAATTATTTTATTTTTTATTTTTCCAAAACAAATGATATATTTGTTTTTTTTCCTTTGAAAAGTAAATTGTTTTTTAACTATGCCTTCTTTGTTTAATATATCATAAATACTAATCTTTTTGTTCTATTATTTAATGTTAAATTTGTCCGGGGAAGGTCCAAAAATAAACGTTGGAGAATTGGAATAATAAATAATAATTATGCTTTTAAAAGTTTAAATTATTAAAATTAACAATGTGAACTATATGTATTGCACATCGAAATGTTTGCAATAGAGTTTAGATTTTATAACCTCTTCTTTATTTATTTATTTTTTAAAAATTATTTGTACTTAATTTCAATAAAATAAAGGGCCTTAACTTAATTATGTGACAAATACGGGTTAACTCCTTGCGAATTCATAAATTCTTTTATGAATTGGCAACCTGGCAAGAAAGCATGGGGAATGTTTGGAGTTTAGTTTCATTTTCTACACATATTTTTTATTTCAATCCATAAAATAAACTTTGTAGGCTAGAGTTGGTTATAGAAGCCAATTTTTTATTTAAGTCTGGTCTGCCAGTGACCGGGTCCGGGATCAACGGACAACGGACACGGCCTGGCTGTCATGTTCGAATTTCTCATTCTCCCTTTTCAAGCTTGCCTAATTTATGGTCTGGTCAAAATGGGTCACCCTCATGCATCTTGTCCATATTCTTAGTCACATGTTTAACACAGATTTTTCATTAATATTCCAACCTAACCCACTATAAAGCCTTACTCTATAAATCCAAGCGGACAATCGGCCGGCCTCTCAAATCGGATCGAATGACGTATTGCTCGATTGGTGGATCATTCGGACACTCAAATCGGATAGGCCGACCATTCGGGCATTCACATCGGGCAATCGGGAGTATTGACCGATTGGCCGACCATTCGAGCACTCAAAGCGGGCAATCGGGGGGAATTCATGCCCACTTTCCAGACCTATTGAACAGCTTTGATCAATTGGACAGGTCTGTCCAAGAAGACGATGACCAATATATTTGTTTATTGCAGGTTAGGAAAGCCGGTATGATTCTAGTAATTATACGGTCATGTGTATTTGAGTATTGCGTGAGAGTACAGCTATCTCCTGTCCTGTCAATTTATATAATAATAATAATAATAATAATAATAATAATAATAATAAATCAATGCCATTTCATATGATGTAAGGTAATTGCAATAATAGATGCCCTTAGACCATAGTCAATACTTAATTTAATTAGTTGATGTGATGACCATATTGTCTGATTAATTATAATTGTTCCTTGATTAATTTATCATGTATAAGTTCTAATTACTCGAACTTAGTTTATTGTTCATGGTTAATATTATTAGTCCTTTTGTAAAGCATGAAAGCAAGATCAGGTGACCATTAAGCCAATAAAGTGGAATAAAGTGAGATGAGGCACTCAACAAAAAGAATTAGATTCAATAGTAGTACATATAGTACATATGTGTAGTTTGCAACTGTTTTCTGTTAATGCCTACATATATTAGTTAATATTGAAAGAATAATTATTGCAAAAAAGATTATATTTTTACATTGGTTTGATAAATTTTAAATATATTTATAAAATTATGAAAAAATAAATTATTAAAAATAAAGTGATAAAAAGATTTTCTATCTAATTTTAATATGGAAAAATATGTAAATTATTATATGTTCATGCTCCTACAAATATAAAAATAACCATAATCATCAAAAAAGTTTGGTAAAAATTAAAAATTTTCTTCACATATTTTTTTTTAATAAAATATAGTTTAAAAGCTCAAAACTCGAGCTCTATTCGGCATGTTATGGAGTAGAATTAACTCAGAGTCTACCCTAAGTTGACTCAGAATTAATTATATTAAATTTATAATTATATAAATAAAAAATTATATATAATTATTATATAGTATTCTTTTGATAATTGAAATTAATAACTATATGATTTACATTGCTTCAAAATATTGATATAATCAATCTAAAAAATAACATATTTTGATAAATTTTATAACATGTTTGAGGTAGTCAATTACTAAATCAGAAAATATAGAGTCATCTATAAAATTTAACTAGGTAACTTGCAAGCCCAAAGCGGTTCGAAGAATTTTTTTGAGTCCAACTATGTTACAAGGGTAAAAAAAAGTTTTATTTTAAAGTGATTGTCACTGATAATTACTGCATGCAAAACCACACAAAGTGCTAAAAGTCCTGATTCTATATATTGAAGGTCTTGAGCTAGCCACACAAATTCATAGCTCTGAATAGTGACGATTCTTAATCTAGAGTACTAACATTGTATCTCCTCAAATGTCTCAACGTCATAGTATGCATTTAGATCTTAAAAAAAATGGAAGCAAATTAAACCAATCTTTGCAGCTGCTTATTTACTTGATAAAAAAAAAAACTTGTTGCAACAAATCCATGTCCGTCTTGGAGATCAAAGCCCATGGATCATCACAAATTGAACGAATTGGGCTCCAGGGGCCATTTTGTCTATTTAATATTAATATATATGAAATGGTTAAAGAAGCAAGGCCGTCCGTTTATGCAGCGGTCCATCAACTTCCCCCATCGTTTACTTTTCAATTTTAATGTACGTATGTAAATGCAAATAAATGTAACTATGAAAATTGTCTCAAAAAATTAATAAAAAAGGGGGTGCGGGGGACAATGAAATAGATTCGTGTGGAATAGAAAAACACTTGAAATAGTTACAATTATTATATTCAAAATCCTATTTATATTAGATAGAATGAGAAAATTTAAATAGGGTTTAAATATGTTTGGCTCGTACTCGACTCATATAAGATCAAAATTTATTTTCTAACATTAGATATGTTTAATATGATCTCAATATTGACGAATCGAGTATTTTTTCAAGTTTGAATACATCAAATTCGAGTTTCAAGCTTAATAGAAGTGAGACTCTTTAACTCAAACTTTATTTATTATTTAATGAACTATTCATTTCAAATCGAATATTTTGTGAACATAAAATTAATGAGCACGACCAGCATGTTTGACTTATTTATATCCTTACTTATACCATATTGAGGTTGTTAAAAAACTTTTAATGTCTTTTAATATGTGTAAATATTAATCTCAAAAAAAAAAAAATCTTGCCGGGATGGTTAGTTAATATGTAAATATTAAACTCAGAAAAAAAAAACTGGTTTAGTTAGATGAGTAGATATTAATCTCTGTCTCTCTAAACTAGAAAAAAAAGAGTGGGCGGACGCAGCACAAGTCGAGAACTTGGTTGGAGGATATACAACAGAAGGGAAGACAGCGAAGGGTCCCATTTGGGGTTTTAGCAGCCACAAATGTACACCCTCCTCCGCCGATCCGCCGCCTCCGCCGGCCCAAGCCCGGCCGCCGTCCTCTCCTCCCTCCTCCGCCTCCCATGCTCCCCCTCCCCGCCCTCGCTATCGGCTCCTCCGGCGGCGGCCGCGGCGGCCGAGCTTCCCCTCCCCAACTTTCCCAGCTGGTGCGGGTTCCACGCTTGCGCGGCGGCGGGGTTCCGGGCCTCCGATGTCGCGCGGGCGGAGTACGCCGTCGACGATTTCTCCGACGAGGATAAGGCTGTGGCCAAGAAGGCCAACGCCGGCGTGGGGGATATTCGTGAGGGCCTGGAGATTGCCAAGCTCGGCATCGCCAAGGAGATTGTGTCTGCCCTGGCGAAGAAGGGGATCACCAACCTCTTCCCCATTCAAGTTCGTCCCTCCTTTTCCCCCTCTCTCTCTATCTCTATCTCTGTTTTTTTTTTTAAAAAAAATTATTTGTTTGGTGCTGCCTGCTTGATTGTTACTGTTTCATTTCCAATACCACTTTCATGTGTCGTTGTACATTTATTTTGATTCAAAAAAATGGCATCTCCTATTAATTGCCTGCTTGCTCTTTGAATAAATTTTTTTTAAAAAAAAAAACCTCTGGGGATTGGTCTAATATTAATCAAAAAAGTTGTCTCAAAGTTTGAATCTTTGATGCGATTTGTGTTGAAAATGGCGAATTATCTGAGACGCGGGGATTATTTCCTCTCCATTCCATCCATTTGGTCTTCTGGTTGATTAATGTCCACACTTACAATTCGATTAGTCCCATGTCTGATTCTTTAAGCAGAGTTATATTAGACCTCCCTCTTTTCCTTTCCTGGATACTTAAATTAATATTCATAAATTCGTTTCTTTTTTATATACAACAGGGTATGCCTCTTAACTTGTTTTTTCTTTCATTGGTTTTGGTACAGAAAGCTGTTCTAGAGCCAGCTATGCAGGGGCGTGACATGATTGGTCGGGCCAAAACCGGGACTGGGAAAACTCTTGCTTTTGGAATTCCCATCATGGACAGGATCCTTGAGTACAATAATAAGCATGGGTTCGTCTGATTTTGCAATTACTTTGTGTTTGATGCTTCGGTCTGTTGATCTGCCTTTACCCAGGCTAATTTTTTTGGTAAACAGACGCGGAAGAAACCCTCTGGCCCTCGTGTTGGCACCGACTAGAGAGCTCGCTCGCCAAGTAGAGAAGGAGTTTAGAGAATCCGCTCCATCTTTAGACACAATTTGTGTGTATGGGGGTGTCCCCATATCTTCACAAATGAACACTCTTGATTATGGTGTTGACGTTGTTGTGGGAACACCTGGGCGCATAATTGATCTTCTTAAAAGAGGAGCCCTCGTTCTATCCGAAGTGCAATTTGTTGTACTTGATGAGGCTGATCAAATGTTGGCTGTAGGGTTTGATGAGGATGTTGAGGTAATTTTGGAAAGGTTACCTAAAAAGCGTCAGGGCATGATGTTTTCAGCTACAATGCCAAGCTGGATTAGAAAGCTTACTCAAAAGTACTTGAGAGATCCTCTGATTATTGACCTTGTGAGTTTTTCATGAGAAAAAAACTTCCAAGTTTTATTTTATTTAGTACACATTCTTGTTAATGGGGAAACACTTATTCTTTACATTTCAGGTTGGTGAAAATGATAAAAAATTAGCGGAAGGGATTTCTCTGTACTCCATTGCATCTGATATGTACGGGAAGCCATCAATTCTTGGACCGTTAATCACGGTGCGTTGGTAAAGTTTTGCTTTTCTGGAGAATTTCAGTTATTCTTTAGAATGAATACTTAGATCAGCTCCATTCGTAGAAAAATATAATTTTTGAGGGATTAAAATGTGAACAAAATCAATTAAAAGTTTGAACATTAAAGGTTAATTTATTTGGATTTTGTGTAGATTCATACCATGATTATGTTTAAAGTGTGCAAGATTATCATTTTACTGTGTCAAATTGGGAAATATTAAAGTTGAAAATTAAATTCGAGATAAAAAAAAAAGGATTCCTTGAGATGAGCTCCTGAAAGGAAACAATTCTTTCAGTTGCTATTGCTGTCACTGTTTTTCTATCCTGTGATTAGGAAAGTACTCAATGATAGTGATATTAAATTTTCATCGAGCTGATCCTGTGGACTGGAATGCTCTGTTGTTTTGTGTCACAAGCTTAAATTCACATTGACTTCATATGCAAATCCATGCTTTTGAGTGAAGTGTAGCTTGTGTTTTGTGTAGTTAATGGCGATTAAGGTGATATATATTTGGAATCTTTTAAGAGTAATCAAGTTTCAAACTTCACTCGTTTGCAAAATGCCGTCTGAAGGATCAAGTGGGACAGTAGTGTTTAGGGTAGGAAATTTGCGTGAAAGAGCCATTAGTGCAGTGTTTGCTGTGTGATGAAATGCATGCATAAAATCATGGCAAGGTGGAGTTATGGCTGTCGGATCTAGTTTGGTGAGAGCTTTGAGTTTTTTGCTTCAAGTAATTTATAGGAACTTGTTAACCAAGGCTTGGTTTAATTTTGTATAGTGCTTAAACTAACATAGAAGTTATTTGTTATTCTCTCATCTCTGGGAGTGGTAAAATAAAAATTTCTGATGTCGCCACATAAAATTCTTAGTGTGTGTTGTATTTGTCAGGAACATGCCAAAGGTGGAAAGTGCATCATCTTTACACAAACAAAACGTGATACTGATCGTTTGGCATATGCAATGGGGAGAAATTTCCAATGCCAGCCTCTGCATGGGGATATCTCACAGAATCAGAGGGAAAGGACATTGGCAGGTTTCAGAGATGGGCGTTTTAATATACTTGTTGCTACAGATGTGGCTTCTCGTGGGCTTGATATACCAAATGTTGACTTGGTACGGGTCTCATTAGTGACGATAGTCTATCTCTTAGCATTTGAATGTTCAATTTTCAATATTGTTGCTTCTGTTTCCTGACTGTACCTGATTGGTGTACCTTCTTCCAGGTGGTTCATTATGAACTTCCTAGTACCTCTGAAATATTTGTTCACAGGTCAGGACGTACAGGCCGTGCCGGGAAAAAAGGGATTGCCATCCTCATTTATACTGACCAGCAAGCCAGGGCAGTGAGGGTTATTGAGAGGGATGTAGGCTGCAAATTTACCGAGGTATGTACCTTTAGCCGCCATAATTGCTTCACTGAAATGATATATCTCCCGATCAAATGTTGCTTGTTCTAACATATGGCTTCATATTCAGCTTCCCAGAATTGAAGGGGTAGATGGGGGATTGGACATGTTTGACAATGGAGGTGGGCGATTCGGTGACCGGAAGAGTGCTACAGGTTTTGGACGTCTTGGTGGCTTCGACGATTCAGGCTTTGGTGGTCGAAATGGTGGTTATGGTGACAGGTCAAGTTTTGGTGGCCGCTCCAGCAGCTATGGTGGGTCTGGTTTTGGTGGCCGTAATGGCAATTCATCTGGTCGAATGGGAGGTGGTCGTGATGAATCTGGATCTGGCCGTTTTGGTTCTTTTGGTGGACAAAGTTCTGGCCGTGGGGCATTTGGCGGCGGTTCTGGGTTTGGTCGCTCTGGCGATTTTGGTGATTCTGGTTCAGGACGTTTTGGAGGATTTAGGAATTCTTCAACAGGGCGGTCTGGTGGATTTGGAGACTTCGGTTTGGGAAGATCTGGAAGTGGTGGTTCTGGAGGATTTGGGGATTCATCTTCTGGGCGTTCTAGCAGAGTTGGGGACTTTGGTAGTGGTGGTGGTCGATCTAATACCGGTGGATTTGGAGATTCTTCTAGAAAACCTGGCTCTTTTGGAAATGCTGGTGGTTTTGGCGATGCTGTTCCCAAGGGGTCAGGTTCAAGTCGTTTTGGTAGTTTTGGTGACGATCGTCCTGATGATGATGCCAGACTAGGAAGAAAATCTTTTTGATTGCATAAAGGTTAGCTTTCTTTGATTATTTGAAGCCGCAATGTCTTCCAGGTGACTAGTCCGCTGTTATGTTTGGTTGCTGTAACTGTTTCTTTGGCCTTCAAATGTTTTAATTTTAAAATTTTTTTTGGAATGATATATGTTTATACTTTTGATGAATCAATGTGCTTGATTTCTTCATGAAATGAAATCTACTTTGTCGACCATAACCTTGTTGGATGATGATGAAGTGTAGATGGTGTGATGATAATGATGATGAGTTTTATGAGTAGGTTGCCACCGAAAATTGTGTATGCAGGCATAAAATTAATTGTTTTTTAAGTCCCCCATCTTCCATTGCAGCTTAAAAAAATCAACATGTTGATCTTTTGAAGATCAAGTATTTCTGTTCTTATATATTAAAGTTAACTGATCCTAAATTTGTGTGGCTAGTAATTATTGTTGACTTTGTAGGTGAAGGTATAAATGAAATGAGAGGAGTCTATTTGACCTGAGATTCTGGTGGCAATGGAACTTCAAACATACGCTGAGGCCGGATCAATTACCCATGCTGTGTATTTAGTAGTGGAACGTCTTTTATTTATCATAATAATACTCTCTGCTACAAGTATAGATGAAGAATAGTTTTTGTGTAGTTAAGCCTGGGATTCATGATAGTTCTAATGAAATAATTTTTCACTATGAGTTGCTTGTACCTATTTCATCCTACATGTTTTACAGTTGAGAAGATTTGTATTTCCTTAACCTGCCGTAATTGTATCTATTTCTATTATCTGCAATTCTCCTGTCCAACTTTTCCTACAATTCTTATTTCCAAAGAAAATTAGTATTTAGTGACTCTCCTGTTATTATTCAGCTGATGCTTGCAAATGTACAGAGAACTGTTTTTTTCTTGCAGTTAACCTCTCCTCCTCTTTGTTATTTTACTGAGCGTGGGAAGGTGTAGATAAAAATCTAATTAAATATTTATAGGCTTTATTTATTTGTTGTATGGGCGACCCAGCATACATTAGGACACTTGGTTTTGATTTTTTAGGTCGTGTCTGTTTAGCAGTAATAATCTTAAAACATGATGGGTCTCTTATTCGTAAGCCTAAGATTATTATATAAGAAAGGAGGCGTGAGCTAACAATGCCTTGATGGTTATGATTTTGAACTTTTGAAGGCGGGTACATAATATGCAGTCCTACATACACGAGTTATATTTCATATTTATATAGCTTGGACGAGTTACATTTTTTTTATAGAATAATCTAGTGGGTTTAGATAAATAAAAAGATAAACAATAAAAATAATTATAATTTTTCAATACAATCTAATACTTCTAACTCTATATTCTTAATCATCAAAATAATTATAACGAAAATAAATTTCTAAATATATCCTAATTAGTGTATTTTTAAAAAATTTAAAAAGGTTATAATGATACAAAAATAAAATAAAATATTATCAAATTATATTTATGTATTTTATTTTTAATATATATAAATATTATTTTATAGGACCGGCTAAAAAAATTAAATGAAATGTATAACTCGTACGAGTGATATGGGTGTAATTTATTTTATTTTTTTTCATATAATATATATGTCGAATCTTAGAGTTTACTGGAGGTGTTAATGATCTAATAATAATATGTCTAATTCCAGGGTCAAAACTAATAGTTGCTCTGAATCAAAGATGAACAGGTTGCTTTGGAAAAAGAGAAAAAAGATGTACACGTTTTGGGCATTGTTCAACGCCTCGAAGGGTCTGTCATGCTCTTGAAGTTGTGTGCATAATCTTGAAAGAGGACCAGAAGAAGATGACTGTAGTTAAACCCAGGTATCGTTGCCTATAAAAGACTGTATACACGTTGTTGACTTGTTCACGTAAAGGTGTAGGTAGATTGGCGATTCAACGTGGGGTGTCACTTTGTGTCTCCTAGTAGATAAACAGAGAGTACCCAACTTGCGTCAAAAAATGGGGTTGACATCAATCAGGTTTCGTCAATTTTGTTTATACTTTGCGACCGACGTCAGTATGTAAAGATTGAAACCATTTTCTGCATTTGATTTTGATTGATTAATTGTTTTTGTGACGCGGCAGGCACTATTTATTATATACGCAGGAAAAATAAAACATTAGTTGAAAAAGTTGCTTGATATCATTTGTAATTTAATACTAATGCATTCAAAATCAGTATATGCATACATTTAACCGACCCATATGACTGTTTCTTACAACGAAGAAAAAAAAAATTAAACCATGCATGCATGCATGCAAACGATCTTCCCCGAGGTTTATGAAATTAGGCCATTATTATATTTTCCAATGTTGATTAATTTAACTTAAACAAAAGGGATATGGAGCATGAACATCATATAAACAATTGCGGAGAAAAAAGAAAAAAAAGCATATATATAAGCTGCAACTGTGTAGGAATTAATAAAAATTTGGCGGGAGTCGTCATAAACGAGTATAGGTGTACTACAAACTACAAAGTACCTACTACGACGATTGGGGGAATTGGCATGCAGGAGTCCATGCACGCCGGTTCTACGAGTCTTCCTCACATGCGTGCTCCAACCCGGTAGTCTTCATTCCTCTAATTGCCAGGAAAATCTTAGGATGAGACTGATTCCTCCTATCACTTTCTCTTCCCAACCACCCCAGAATTTGATCAGGTGACCCATCTCAGGACTTGTACTTGTTGCATGTTGATTGATTTTTCTCCTCATGTTTGTGTTTTGATCATTGATGCTCTCTGCAGGGTGGGTTGAACCATCTTTTATCAAATTTGTTTTTATCAAAGTTGCTTCTCTCTTGCTTCTTGTTTGTCTCTCAATTTGGTAGATTGCCAATTTGATTGGTTGGACTCGTATCGTTGCCTGTTGCGTTTGATTTCGGCCTCAGTATTTCTTTAGCATCAAGTAGTTCTTGCTCTATTTTCAGACCCTGACAAAGATCGTGGTGTTGATCAATGTGGGTAGCTCTTCTTTTCTCTAAAAATTGTCTCATCTGTTTTTTTTTTTTAAAGTTTGACGCCACCACGCTTTTTACTTCTTTTGGTGGGTACCAAGCTGCAAATGGAAGGCATTTAGAGCAGTATTTTCTTCCTTGTTAGAGAGGTTTAACATGTTAACATGTTGCTGCTTCTGGCATGATCTTATAAATCAGTTTTCACAATTTTAAAAGGGCATATTTCGCGGTGGTCAATTATATATGTGCAAGCTCCAAGAAAATACCTTCTTCTGTTTCAGGCATTTCTTAACATTGTGCAGATCTTATGTTTGTTATAACTCCAAGGATGCTGTTTCCACTTTCAAATGATGGAATGGTTCTTTTCATGAAAACGTTGGAATTTTGAAATTAATTGTAAACGCGTATCATTAATATTGAAGATGAATTATGGTTATTGTACTTGTTTCTGAACTATCTTTTTTTTTATAAATTTAAAATTTTCCAGCTAAATTCCAATTAAAGTCTGAAGATTGGTGACTACTGCTTACTGGGATGAGTTGGTACTCTTGTTTATGCAAAAGGAGAAGTTCTTCCTCTACAATATCTGAAATTGCCCAAGGTTGGTTTTTATTTCTTTTCTTACATGTAGCTTGCCATATGCTGTTTGAGAATGTACTATCATAGTTTCGTCGTAACTTCACACATGAATAAAGTAATAGCGCCAAAAAAATAAAGAGTAATTAAGTGGTGAATCAATCACCCATCTTGACATTTTCATGGTTGACAAAGAAAAGAAGGAGCTCATATTTAGCTCGTGATCTAGAAAGTTTATTTTGAGGGGTAAGTTACAGTTATCATGCTTAACTTTCGGAGTCGCATACAACAGTGGACTTAGAATAGGTAAACATGCACAAATTTCGACTGCTAAAATCTGGGAAGTGAAGAAACAAGGCAAGGGACAGCGTAGAACCAATGTATAAAGTCTAAGAACGTCTGTAACAATTAACCCAAAAACATTTACGTGCATGTATTAGCCATTAGAGTATATACTGTCATAACCTTTGAAACTTTGGATTGCATGACCTGGGTATGAAATTACAGGCTTTTTCGCTTGTTCTGATTGGTATGAAATTTGTGGAACTGGGTTGATGACTGATAATATCAACCTCTTCATCTTGTTAAGAACACAATTGAAGTATGCAACTCTTTCATGCATTTTCCTTAAGCATTAACGTATTGAGTCAGGGGTAAGCAAGACTTCTATCAGTTTTTTGTCTGAAACAGTCGCTCTGTTTAAGTGGATGTACATGAACTCCCATGGGTGTGGAAAAAGTGTGAATTTTAGCTCTCGCAGATTTGATTTCTAACCAATTATTATGTCACAATCAAGTTTTAGATGCTAGGGATAAAAGCATTCTCCATGATTATAAATAAAAAAATTTTCTTTCTTACCTTGTTGTTTCTAAGGTCTCTGTCTGATAATCATCACCTTCCTTTGATGTTCCAGAGGTTCCTGGTATTCAGAATATCAAAATATACTCTTACAAGGATTTGAGAAGTGCTACACAGGATTTTAGTCCTTCAAATAAAGTTGGGGAAGGAGGATTTGGCTGTGTATACAAGGTAAAATATTGTTCCTCAAATCATTTTGGTATTCAAGCCTGTAAGCTCAGGGTGTTTTAGTTCACATGCATGTAATTGCAATATAGGGAAAGCTTAAAGGGGGCACACTGGCTGCTATCAAAGTTCTCTCAGCTGAATCGAGGCAAGGAGTGAGGGAATTCTTAACTGAGCTGACTGTGATCTCCGACATAAAGCACCAGAATCTGGTAAAGCTGCATGGTTGCTGTGTAGAAGGAAACCACAGGATATTAGTCTATGGCTATCTTGAGAACAATAGTTTAGAACAAAGCCTTCTTGGTAATTAACTAGCTATGTGTTCTCATTCTTCCTTTTGTTGATATGCTTTGTTCTAATAGTGTGTTGTTTAATGTTCAGATGGGAAAAACAATAGCAAACAGTTCAACTGGAACACACGCTCCAAAATTTGTATTGGTGTTGCTCGTGGACTTGCATATCTTCATGAAGAAGTTCGGCCATACATAGTCCATCGTGATATTAAAGCAAGCAACATTCTCCTTGACAAAGACCTTAACCCTAAGATTTCTGATTTTGGTCTTGCAAAGCTGGTTCCTTCTAATATGACCCATGTCAGTACCCGTGTAGCAGGAACAATGTAAGCTTTCTCAACACTTCTTTTCACTAGGATATATCTTACTTTGCTGTTCTGTTGTTGCTCAAAAACATGTAAATCAAAAAATGTATCCCTTTAGTGTGGCCCCTTAATCCTGTCACAGATTGATGCTGTTTTTGGAGCCATAAGATCATAATTGAGTTATTTTTCTTACCATTATCACTTTCTAATGTGCATATAATTTTTTCATGTAGAGGCTACTTGGCACCGGAGTATGCAATACGCGGACAATTGACTAGAAGAGCCGATGTGTATAGCTTCGGGGTGCTTATTTTAGAGATCATCAGTGGAAGATGCAACACAGACACACAGCTACTTCTTGAAGAGCAAGATCTTCTTGAAATGGTAATCTGATTGTACTTCATATCATGATCACATAACTTATTTATCTAAATTATAAGTTATGTAACTTATTTATCTAACTTCATATCATGATATGCAAACTTCTATTCTAGAGATTGAATTCCTTGTGATCGCATTAGTACATTATTATATGACATTATATCCTTAATGTCCCTTTTCTCTTCACACTTTTGTGCTGATTCATTGTGTCAAATTTGTCCAAGTGTACAGGCAATTTAGCTTGTGTCAAATGAATAGAATGATCTACACATGTTAGATAATTGGTCATTGTTCTAAGAAGTGACGAATGTGTTTGATTACAGGCATGGGCACTGTATGAACATGGGGAACTGGAAAGACTAATTGATAAAAATTTAGGAGTGTATGACACAAAGGAGGCTCTAAGGTTCATGCAAGTAGGGCTTCTTTGCACTCAAGATGAGCCTAAGCTTCGCCCTTCCATGTCGTCGGTGGTGAAAATGCTTGAAGGCGAGAAGGCAGTGGACGACCAACTGATCACAAAACCAGGTTTTATTTCGGACTTCATGGACTTCAAAGTAAGGCGGCCAGCTGAGAGGCCTGAAAATCTGTCTTCCATTGCATCCTCTTCCATATCCCAGGGGCTGGACTTTTCATTTTTGTCAAAGAACACAAACTATTCCAGTACATTTGCGAGTAGCAGCTCTTGAATCTTGTGATCTCCTTTTGTGTGTGTGTGCGTGTGTATTTTGTGTTAAGGGCATTGATATGGTGCTTATGCTTTCTGTTTGGTGGGAAGTTTGAAGATTGCACTTTTTTATTTTTATTTTTATTCTTTACAGTTCTGGCCTCTGAGTAGCATCTTTTTATGGGTTTTTGAAAAACTTTCTGGACACAGTTATATTGATTTTTTTTTTCATTATCCATATTGTATAATAGCTTCTGTGAATCTGTAGTTCTGTACAAGACAAGTCATTGTAAATGTGTAAGCAATTGAGAAAGGATACCTTAAGATTTGATCAGCTGCTTATATGAAATTATGTTTTCAGCATTTGAAGTTCCCTGAGTACTACACAATTGCCTTATTTTTATGGGTCTGAAAGAGTCACCACCTCTGCTATTTGTGAAAGCCTTCACAGTTCATCCTTCTGTAAAAAATTGAAGCTAAACATTCTGTGTTAAGGATGGCTTCCACACTGTTTTAGAGGATCCATTTGAGTTGGAAACAGTTCTCATTCTGATCATGATTTTGAGTGTTTGACATACAAAATCTCATTACAGAAGGATATGATTCAACAATAGAGTTCATAATTGTAGATGCTGATCCCTGTTTGAATTTATATAACAGAAAAACCGCACACTCTCAACTAGAGGCAAGAATCAGTTTTTGTTGTGAAGATAAAACGGAATTAGCTAGCCAAATGCCCAATCAATGCACACAGATAATTTTAAAAAGTAAAATTTATATAAATATTGAAGAAAAAGAAAATTAAAGAGAGATAAATCTCAACATGATAAAATATGGATTTTAAGGGCTTCTTTTAAAATTCTCATAATTTAATTTGATCGATTGAATCTCATACAGTTAAGAGAGCTACCTTTTGGTAGCTGATACTGATTTAATATAAAGACAAGTGTATTAGTCATGATCAAGTAATATAATTATAAGTGGAGTATCGATCACACAGAGAATAACTATTTATCCAATTAAAATTATTAAACTAAACTATCTAAAGCAAGAAAATAACAAATTTTTGGATTTTTACCTATCTAAATTCTAATATAAAATAAATTTTAAAATAATAAGAAAGGAAAAGAAGAGTCTAATCTAAAGTTAAGGTTTTCCTCAATATGCAAATAATATGTTAAAGATTCAATTTCACTTAAACTAAATATTGATAAGACATTATATAAAAGAAATTTAATTATTATTTTTCATGAGATGGTGTAATTCTTAATATTTAACTATCCATGTTTGGGTATAATTAACTATCTTAAAATCAATCAACTTCAAATATTCATGCTCGAGTCTATTTTCCATTAACTTCAATTGAGATGCATTAAACTCCATAAATTTGTTACACTTAAACCCTCCTATTCAAACTGAGAAATATACCGCATAAACATCCAACTTGTATTCAAACTAATCACATTTAATTTATGAATATGTTTTATAGATTACTCACATACAGAGTATAATCCATTTATTAGTCAATTAGTTATTTAACATAGCTTTTCTTTTTGAAAGCTTACTGTGCTTCAATAATTAACCAAATGATTAAAAACATTAAACACAATGCAACATAAGTCTCAAGGAAAATAATATATAAACTTCAACTAATATAAAATATCAAGTAATTGGTTAAGATTTATCTATTCTCTAGCATAAATTAATCTACTCTATAAAATAAGAAAATAAAACCAAATAAAGAGTATTTGACAGATTTGTAATAATAGTACAATAAATCCAAAGACAAAAAAAGAAAAAAAAAATCTTATGATCTAATCTGTAAAATCAACCTCCTTCTTTATTCTCTTGATCATCTTGAGAAAGTCAAAATCCTTGATAAGAGCCTCCAAAATAATGAAGAATGTAACACCCCAATTTCGGTTCACTTAAGAACCGGATCAGAAATGTTACGATCGAGTCGAGACATGTTTAATATTATTAGTCAATGAGACTCGATCCATAAAATAGATCGAAATAACCCTTTTGGTGTCATGAGAATGAATGACATTGTTAAATAAATATCAAAATACATCAAATATAAATAAATGCAAGAAAGAAAATCTTATGTTGAGCTCAAGTGTGTGTAGGATTTATCTGTCCTTCCGCCGAAGTCGATACAGGATTGTCGAGACCTACATATATTATAAGAAAACCGTTAGTAACGAATGTTACTAGTCCGAAAAATAACTAATACAATCTGGCAAATGGGTATTCCATTACCCACGAAAACATATGAAACTTCAAGAATGCCTCACACAGGGCAGTAAGCAAACATACTTAAACAAATGCCGGCTCGCATGCACGGCTCATAAACATAATCATACATACATACAGCGCTTACGCCCTCACACCTTCCATATCACCCGCCACTGTACTCAAATGGCAAAAGGAACAATTAAATTAGTACCACATATTCCGGAAATGCGCTGCATTATGCAGTACCATCATACACCCGCACTACCTCATGG
>JAVDBV010060630.1:0-13795 GCA_032619315.1 Piper longum
GCCTTTTTGCTGATTGTGAACCAGTGAACTTCCAAGAAGCTACGCAAAATGGAAAATGGAGAAATGCAGTGGATGATGAAATCAAAGCCGTTGAAAAGAATGACACATGGGAACTCGCTGCTCTTCCAAAAGGACACAAGCCAATTGGTGTCAAATGGGTTTACAAAACAATGAATAATGCAGAAGGAGAAGTCGAAAAGCACAAAGCAAGGCTAGTTGTTAAAGGCTACGTCAAAAAGCTGGAATTGATTATAACGAGGTATTTGCTCATATTGCACGCTTAGAAAATGTGAGACCGATTATTTCTTTAGTAGCTCAAAATAGGAGGAAGATTCACTAGATGGATGTAAAGTCTGCTTTTTTAAATGGAGTTCTTGAAGAGGAAGTCTACATTTAGAAACTACCAGGCTATGAAGTCAAAGGATAAGAATTCAAAGTTCCGAGGTCAAAGAAAGAAAATTTTATTAGATTGAGAAACACATTTGACATTATAAAATAAGTTTAAAGGGAAGTGTTGAAATATAAACTTGTTTTATAAAAACTCAATCCAAAATAATGAAGTCTAATTCAAAGAAGCTTCTAATGTTTTACATATGATAAATTATAAGTCAATGTTAGGTATATGTTAGGTGTGGTTTTTGTTGAATGTAGAAGTCAATGTTAAGTATGTATTAGGTGTGTTTTTATGGTTTGTATTTATCTTCATTTACTATAAATGCCCCATCTCATTGTGTGTTAAAAACAAGGAAAAATGAGAGAGGAAAAAGAAGAAGCTTTTGTAAGAATTCAGAATTGAATGTGGAGAGGTTGTTTGGAGAAGAAAATGAGAGTTTGTGTTTTTGTATTTGATAAGAGTATTTTCTTGTCAACACCCATGTCATCGTTTTGCCCTTCTTCTTTCATAATCAGATGATATATAATGTTGCGGCATAACAAAGTGAGATTATTGATTAATAAAAAAGGAAGTGAAATGTTGAACCAAAGTAGGCGAGCCACTAGGTTGTAGAAAATAATGTTGGAAGGAAGTACAAAAGGTGAAATCATGATTAGTTTTTAAAATAATGAAATTTCAATTCAATTTAGAGGGCAAGTAGGTCGTCTATTTATGCGACTTGAACTTATTCATATTTAGCTTCTTTGTCATTAATTTTATATCGAGCTTATTCATATTTACTGATTCGGGGTTAAATTGAGTTAATGTATATTTATTTTATTCCTAAATATATAATATATAATTACACATAATTTTATATAAAAAACTAAAATATCTCAATTGTTTATTAATATTTTATTATTATAAATTAAAACCTTTATATAGATGTCTTCTTATTCCAAATTAGAGTAATGGAATTTAATTCTTATCATATTTCACAAAGACGATAAAGTGCTAAAAAAAACTTTTTTTAACGAATTATGTGCTTTGTCGTTTTCAACCTCGTATTTTGAGCAATAGGCCTGAATTAGGCTCATACTCGGCCAAAGCCAATTAGTTATTAAATCCTCAAGCTCTTAAAAAAATACCGTTTGATAATAAATTCACATTTTCGCGTATCAACACACCACGATGGATTGCTTTTAAAATGAGATGACGAATTGTGAACCTCTTTAATATTTAATACCATCTCAAATGGAATATTTCAACCGCAATGTCTATATTATACTTTATTACTTATTGACTAAACATTGCTATTTTTTGATTTTTTCAATGCTCCAGTATTAAGAGATTATTCGGAACCCTAAAAGAAAATAATAAATGCATGGAAGCAACTGCAGAGTAAGATGTGAAAATGATAAAAGGTTACTTAGTGCTTTTTATAATTAAGAGGTTTAATTAATTTTGTGTAATATTTTTATATTAAATTATGCAAATTATACTTATTTTTCTTTATTATATATTATTAGGTAGGAATCACTTGAACTTATTTAAATTTATCTTCTTTATTTAAATTGAGCTTATTTATATTTACTAATTTGGGATTAAGTTGAATTAATGTATATGTATTTTTATTCATATGTATATATATATATATATATAATATAATTACACATAATTTTATATAAAAAACTAGAATATGTTAATTGTCTATTAATATTTTGTTACTATAAATTAAAACCTTTATATAGATGTATTCTTATACTAAATTACAGCAATGTAATTTAACTCTTCTTATATTTCATAAAGACGATAAAGTGTATAAAAAAACTTTTTTTTAACAAATCATATACTTTGCGTTCCAACCCAATATCTTGAGTAATAGGCCATGCTTAGCAATCCAACGGATGCTGATTTAATCGTTATATTTCTAAACGTGAAAATGAGAGGAGAAGCTGTTCTTCTCTTACACAAGATACATAATATAAATATTTATGATTATAGCCCAGACGACCTTACAAACTTATCATAAATCCAAACTAATTTTTTCCGTTCTCTTTTTCTTTATCTTACGATCAGTTTTGCTAACATTTTTACATGTCTTGATTTTATTTTTGAGAGGACATTGCTTGATGTAATTCTCACCGTTATGTTATAGCAAAGAAATTTGTAGGTTCACAAATCCTAAACTAATCACTTTGTGTTCGTGCATGGTGACGAATGAATGTTATATTTTTGTTCTTTTTGGTGATGGATTGAATCATATGTGTAGCATAGCGTGTTATTGTGTAACATATTTTGATTTTGTTTGTTAATGTTGAGAAGTAATATTTTATATTTTTATCGGTCTAGGTCTGTATAAGCCTTGGGGTGAGGGCGATTGGTATTTCTTTACACCGAGATTTAGGAAGTACATACACGGAGGTGGGTATTGGAAAGCCACGGGAGGAGATAAGACAATATATGATAAGGAGAATGATGTAGTCGGGTTCAAGAAAGTGCTAATCTTTTACACCGGAAAATCAAAGGAAAGCAAAGTTAGCCAAGGCAATAATACGAAGTGGGCGATGAATGAGTACATGGTTAAGGAAAGGAAGCCTCTTGTCAACGATGAAAATCCATGGCTGGTATGATGACTTCTAGTTTTCAAATGCATGTTTACTTCTATGATTCTTGCAAAAATTTGTAAGTACACATGATCTTATTTGATTTAGGATTCATATTGATTTAAATTTTTCTTCTTTATTTAAATTGACCTTATTTATATTTACTAATTTGGGCTTAAATTGAATTAATGTATATGCATTTTTATTCATATATGTAATTTAACTCTTATTATATTTCATAATGACGATAAAGTGCATAAAAAAACTTTTTTTTAACAAATCATATACTTTGCTATTTCCAATCCAATATCTTGAATAATGGGCCCATGCTCAGCAACCCAACCCATTATTAATATTAGAAAGGAGATTAATAATTTAAGTGGGTTAGTGATAGTATAAATGTGATTCACAGTGTTAAATAGATTTACATTATAAATAGTATTTTACTTTAAATCAATTATTAGTAAAATTAAGCTTTAAATTTACTATAAATTTATTTAATATATTAGTGAGCATAGTTGAAATTTGTTGTAAATATAATTTATACATTATTAATAAAGGTTATATAATTTTTTAAATTTACTAATTGCATTCAAACTTATATCATGGTTATTTATCTTGATATCATCATCTAAAAATCATCTTAAAAAATATCTCACACCTTTTGAGTACCTAATTATAAATCAAAACATGTTATTAATAAATATTAACAACAAAAAGATATAACTAATAATTTTGATAAGTGCAAATAATTACATTATTAAAATTAAAACAAAAATATTTATATTCACATACATATACACAAAATATAAATTATAATTATATAAAGTAAATTTATAATGGTTATAACAAAGAAATTTATACAAAAAGGATAAATTTATAATAAAGAAATTTAAATAAATCTTAGTTGGTAGCACCCCAAGGTGGATCATATGCCACCTTCATCATCATAAATAATATTAAACCTAAAGTATATCTTTTTCAAGTAGTACATAAATCTATAATTATATCACTTATAATATTATTTTTTAACTACAAATTTGTGAGAGCTTTTGAATGAAAATTATTAATTTAATTTCCGGATATCCAATGATTGTATAAAAATTTGTGTAAAATCACAATTTATAATTTTTTTTAATTTCACAAAATCTTTGTCCAATTATTTTATTTTTTTGTTTTTAAAAATCACGGTCCATTTGAAATTGGATTTTTGAGGCATCCTTCAATAGTTAGCCATGGGTAGATGGTCAGTATTTCCCATTTGCTTTAGACTTTCACTAGTCAAACCATCTAAATTATATTGACCAAAAAGTACATTTTTATTATTACACATAGTTACAACGGGGAAGCTGTAATTTTAGTTTAATAAACGATATTACTATATTGATTAATTATAATATGAAATATACCAAAATTATATATTGTTCAAATTCAATGTAAGCCAATAAAAAATGGATAAGATAAAAAAATTATAAAAAAACATTTGAACTTAGTAATGTCAAACGAAACTATTATAAGCCATTTATATTAAACTATTCCTAACTTGAATCATAATTTGTAGTTCGAATTTTGTGCTGCACTAATAAGTGATATAACACACAGACAATTATGGGTGGATTTATACAAAATTATAAAAAAAATAAATAAAATGAGATAAGGAGAGAAAAATAAAAGAAAAGATAACCCCAAATCAAATTATTTTAAAAATTATGGAATCATTTTATTATAAAATATGTATATAGACAGAAAGTTCGGGTCGATAACGTCTAAAGTCAAAACTGACTTGATGTAAAACCCACGATTTGAGTTAGGGTTTTATATTTAAAATCGGTCGGTTCGACCGTTATTTTCGAGTTGAGTATGTTTCAGAACACGCGTACTGAGCCGACGCCAGTCGCGTGTATGAGCTATGAGGGGTCATGTGTACCTAAGTATATGATGATTACGTCATGAATACAGCAGAAAAGAGTGAGTTATCAGAATATATGGAAGTATGCAGTATTTTTTTCTATTTTATTATTCAGTTTGATCGTAGAATTAGTTTTAAGCCATTTACCGCGTTAGGACGCGTTATGTGCAGCTTGGTTGGATTGATAGTTATAAAGCATGTCATTTTGATTTGGTGCGTTATGGGAGGCTCTGTCCGTTTTAAATTTGAATCTTTATTCATTTTATCAAAATTGTTGCTTTTGTATGAATTGATTGCTAAGTAACCCACGTAGTATCCTGCTAGGGTTTTATGCATTCATGCATGTATGACAAGTTGTGTTTTCATCTTAAGACGCCGAGATTGGATCCGCACGAGTTGGGTTTGGGTTAGCCGACCTAACCGGAGCCCGTTACATGCCGGTTCGGTTCACGAGGGTGAACCGGATTTGAGGTGTTACAGGTGGCTCGCCGGAAAATGCCAAAAATAGGGACGGCCGCGGGGTAAACAACCTAAAACTATTTCTATGGTCACAAAATAAAGAAATCTAAAATCATCAACTGTATACTCTCATATATTCTGATAACTCATTTTCTACTCATTCATGATGTTATCATCACATACTCGGGTACACATGACCCTCACAGCTCATACACGTGACCGGTATCAGCTCAGTACACATATTCTGAAACATACTCAACTCGGTTCGACGGCTGAACAGATCGGCTAACGACTATAAAACCGTAACTCGAATCACGGGTTTTACAAATTGACTCAATCTAACACGAAGTATCACTCTCAAAATGTTATATATTCCTATTTGGGAATCTTGGTCGGCTTAACGTACATTTGACCACCATGAGCAAAACGCAATCGGAATCAACGAATTGACTCAATCTGACATGAAGCACTACCCTCAAAATTCTTGAAAGATTAAATACCCGCCCCCATATTTAAAGGGATGAAAATGTGCAGTGGTGCAAGACGACTCATTATGCACTTGTGATACCGAGAGGGTGAGTCAATGGTGAAAAATATCGGTAACTATAGGTCGTGGTTCACGTAGCATGTGTAGGCATACATGAAATTGTAGTTTGATCTGATGGGCACCCTCTTAGCATATTAAGAGCTCAACATATGTTCATAATCACTAAAAGTCGAAGAGTTTATGATGTTGTGAAATATATTAATTTTTTCTTGTAATTATATGACTTAATATGGAAGGATGGGTAGAGTCGGGATAGGTGGAGGATTATGTTATTGAACTATTCTTTTTTCTAAATTTTTTGTATGATGGTGGGATTTTGGTTTGGTTCATGGGGTTTAAATTGTTTCGAGCTTATATTATATTTTAAAATAATTAAAAATTAATAAAAAGTTAATTTACGAAACACTTAGTTTCGTATAGTAATACTCGGCTCGTGGTTTGCAACGGGCGGGTCATTATAAATAATGTTCCTACACCATGGCCAATCTGGGCCCTTTAATTACAAGGACAACCGAAATTAAATTTTTGAAAACACTCCAAAGTACAAACCCCCTCCTTCGGCCGCTAGTGATGGGCCGTTTGGTGTGGGATCTGGCCCTCGACGGCTAGATCAAATAACAAGGTAATATTTTTATTTTTTAATATTTAAATTTAATTTAGACCGTTTTTATAATCGCACAACCTAAAATTGGCTGGCTAAGAAATAAGAAAAACATTTCATGCTAATTATTATTTTTTATAATTTATAATATATAATATCGAGTTTTGAATCGAGTCGAGTAGTAGCAAATGGAGGTATGATCACTTGATTCGAGTTCGAGTCGATTTAAATTTAAAAAAATCGAGTTGAAAATTAAACAAATCTTGGTTCAATCTTGTAGCACCCCTAGGTGGATCATATGTCACCTTGATCGTCACAAATAATATTAAACCTAAAGTATTCTTTTTCAAGTTGTACATAAATCGATAATTATATCACTTGTTATATTATTTTTTAACTAAAAATTTGGGAGAGCTTTTGAATGAAAATTATTAATTTAATGTCTTGATATACAATGAATGTATAAAAATTTGTGTAAAATCACAATTTATATATTTTTTTTCAATTCACAAAATCTTGGTCCAATTATTTTATTTTTTGTTTTTAAAAATCTCTGTCCATTCAAAATTTGAATTTTTTGGACATCCTTTAATGGTTAGCCATGGGTATCCCATTTGCCTTAAACTTTCATTAATCAATCCATCTAAGCTGTATTGACAAAGAAGTGTATTCATATTATTTACAATGGGAAAGTTGTAATTTAGTTTAATAAACGATATTACCATATTGATTAATTATATTATGAAATATACCAAACAATATGTTGTTCAAATTCAATCTAAGTCAAAAGAAAATGAATAAGATAAAAAAGATGAAAATTTTATAGAAAACATTTGAACTTAGTAATGTCAAACAAAACTATTATAAGACATTCATATTAAACTATTCCTAACTTAATCATAATTTGCAGTTCGAATTTTGTGCCGCACTAACAAGTAATATAACACAACGACTCAAGCCCTCCCGCCTCCCGCCTCCCGCCTCCCGCCTTCGCCTTACCCGGAAAACATACCCAAATTCAAACTCGCCTCCCTGCCGGCGATGGACAACTGCAACGCCTCGCCGGCGGTCGTCTCGCCAGCCCCTCCCTTCCCCTCAAATTTCTGTCCGATTCCGACCCCCCTCCGCTGGCCCGCCACCCGCCCCTCGCTGGCGCCGGCAACGCCCTCGGCCGCTGTCTCTTTTTGTTTGAAGCATTCTGGGCGTAATTTTTGAAGCTCATATTTCATATTTAGCGAGTACAACAGAGTAGGATTTGCAATTTCAACAATAGAGCTTACTAAATATTTATCCTAACGTGACACTAATATCACAGTTTGATTAGAAAAGAGCAAGATAGTAGAGATTGAATGAGATGTGTAGAAAGTTTTTTTGGAAAGATAGATGAAGGTTCAATGGGAGATAGTTGAAAGAAAACATGGAGGCACAGTGACAGTTGAATGTCATAACACTTAGGTTAAGAATAGCGTAAGCTAAGAAGAAGGTAAAGTTGCCAGAAAAGGTGACTGGCCATTTTGAGGAATCTTTTTTTAACTGTTAAAAATGAAGCTTGAAGGGAGAGGTCAAATGCGGTGGCAAGGGAGAGTGACGGAGATAGTCTAAGGGATATATGTTAATATAAGGGTAAGACTGCGAAACAATCATATTTTATTATAGAGACTTTATTTATATTAATATGAAGCTTCATAGTTAACTAGCGCATGGCACTAGTGATTGGATGGAAATACTGTTGCATTACTAGAGTAGGTTCTTATTAAACCACACGTCCAATATATTTAAGGATAGGTTCCACGTAAATTTTGGTAGTAAGATTCCTTTGTGTAATTACTCTGCTAAGTTGGAGGAGAACTGTTTAAATAGATGCTCTTGCTTCTTGATCTTCCAACTGGCGCAACTGGAATGAAAAGAAAACTGTCTTGTACTTCAAAGATAACTATCATTAGCATACATCTTTGATTTAAGCATAGCTTCATGCAACCAGAACACTCACTGATGATTTTGTGGCTGCTATTTGATACATAAAAAAAAAGAAAAGAAAGCTTAATAGCTCGTTCAAGATGTTGTAATAATGAACGTACGTATAGTTCCTTCATCGAAGAAAATGCTTTTTTATTGTTTCACTTCTCCTCCATACTCATATTTCCTAACGTCTCTACAGAAAATAAATGAACCCTGCATGCTTCATTTTCCATCATCCGCAATTTTTTAAAATCATGGTGTTTGTTGCAACATGGCACATAATACAGTCAATCATTGGTTAAGAACTGGGCATTCTATTGGTTCCGCAGATTCCTGCAAACTATTGACTCAATAAACAATATTATTTCTACGATGAATAGAAACCTTACATCATCCATACTTCCACAGGATAGGTGTTCAAGGATTTTGTTGGAACCTCGTGTTATGTGGCTCCAGAATTGTTACGTCGAAATTTTGGAGTGGAAGCTGATATATGGAGTGCTGGAGTGATACGCTACATTCTCCTCAGCGGATTCCCACCTTTCTGGGCAGGTCTGTTGACTTAAAGGAGCCCATATGCCTGTGCATGTCAAAGACCTAATCAAGAAAATGTTATGGCAAGATCCCAAAGACCGAATTTCAGCTTTAAGTTTTGAGTGAGTGCTAGACTTTTCCTGTGTGTTCGGTCCAACAGGGGCTTAAAAGAGAAGTAACTCAATGGTTAGAGAATGAATATAATTGTTATCCAAAGGGTAAAAACCTATCAAGCAGAACTTCTTGTTGATTCTCATTGTGGAGGTTCTGTGGTATTTTTCGCTTATTTTTTCCTTAGTTGTTAGTGCCAAGGCTGTTGATAAAATATATCAAGCTCTTCAACTAATGTAGGATTAAAACTTATCAAAACGCTTGTGACGTTGATAGCATCCAATTGACAAGTGTACATTCTTGCCTTCTGAATAACTACCCCCATGCTGACTACCATGTTTCTGGTTTTGCAGATCATCCTTGGATGCTTGAAGAGGGAAATGCTTCTGACGAGCCAATTGACTTTGCAGTGTTAACAAGACTGAAGCAATTCAGAGCAATGAACAAATTTAAATAAGTGGCTCTAAAGGTGAAATTGCTTTTCGAGTTTCTGTTTTCATTTCTTTCATTCTATCTTATCTGGTACTGACCAATTAATAAACATTTGTGCCAGGTGATTGCTGATCATCTATCAGAGGAAGAAATTATGGGGTTGAAAGAAATGTTCAAATCTTTGGACGCAAGTAGTAGTGGAACAATCACATTAGAAAAACATGGAATTGGTCTTGAGAAACTGGGCACAAATCTTTCAGAATCCGAGGTTAGCAGCAGGATTATTTCCTATTTTTTTATGAAATCCTTTGTCACTTGAAAGTTGACCTACATGGAATTATATTTTCATAACTAGGTATAATATGAAACATCCTGGCGAGACTTGTGAAGTTCAATTTTTTGTCTAAACCTGTTGGCAAGGTGCATACCATTTTTAATGAAATATTTCAACAGTCACGGGTGATATGACTGAAGTATCATTTGTGATATGAAATGCTCCATATACTTCAATATTTCAGTCGCTTCCCATTAAAACACATGCTATTGAGTGGCCAACTTTGATAATTTAGATTTTGAAAATTAAATAGGTTGTTACATCTAAAATCAAAATTTTTCTACTACTTTATCTGATAAATCTACTTTTTTTGGCTGATATTGATGGTAATGGGACTATAGATTACATTGAGTTTATATCGGCTACTATTTATATAAATAGATTTGAGAAAGAAGAACATCTATAGAAGGCTTTTGAGTACTTTGATGAGGACAAGAGTGGGTAAGCAATGATGTTGTATATAAGTTCATTTTTGTTCACTTTTGATTTACCCTCATCAGTGAATTCTATTTGCTAGGCATATCACAACAGAGGAGTTGGAGCTAGCCCTCACAAAATACAACATGGGCGACGAGAAAACAATTAAAGACTTTCATCGAAGAGGTCGACACTGATAATGTAAGTCAAGCGGCATCCTTCTCATTTACAAATAAAACATGAATTGGTATTCTTTTCATCATTATAATTGCATAGAACAAATTCTTCCATACAATAACATGGTTAATAACTAGGGGTGTAAACGAGCTGAGCTGAGCTTTAATATAAACGAGCGGAACTTTAATATAAACGAGCCGAGCCGAGCTTGTCCAAAATTTATGGTGTTCGAGCTTGGTTAGAACCGAGCCCGAGTCGAGTAAATGTTTATGTTCTGACTTATATAAGATTAAAAAATGTTTTGAATACTGTATAAATTCAATGTAATCTCAATAATATTTACGAGCCGAGCCGAACTGAACATTTTTTCGAGTTTGAACACATCAAGTTCGAGTTTCGAGCATAGCCGAGGTGAACACTCATTTACTCAAGCTCTGTTCGTTGTTCAACGAGTTTATCTATTTCGAGTCGAATATTTTTTCGAGCACAAAATTAACAAGTACGAGTCGAGCCGAGCCAAACGTAAAAAACTTTCGCGAGTAGGCTTAACTCGTTTACAACCCTATTAAGAACCGGTTGAAGTTTCAATAAAGTTTCAACAATTGGATGGAAAAATCAACGAGGAATTTGTAGCAATGATGAGGAACAATTTCCGTAAGCACTAGTCAGTATGTATATATTCCTCGCCTTTTCAGGTCATTTTGATCATTACCAGCAGCTTCGAAATACACGTTTCATCCGTGAATCATTTGTGCCTTCGATATAATGTATATTCTTGTAAACTCATTTGAAAAATTTTGTTCACAGAAATTTCATTATTTCTTTTAGAAGGTTTGTTGCATAATGAAAGACTCCAACGTCGATTTGTGTGTATAGTTCTCTTCCTAGTCAATTGCAAGAATGCGCATGATCTTTTGCTGAGCAGATTGGAGGAAATATTTTATCTTTCACTGCTGACCAAAAGCTACATCAATTTAGCGATATGAGGTGATGTGAGCAAAAAAAAAATGCCCATGTCACCTTATGTCATGACATTGCTTGCAAATATTTCTTATCAAAGCTAATCTAATTCCAATTCTTACTTGTCAAAGTTAATCTGATTCCTGCCTGGCCTGTTTATATTTCTTTGATCTTTTTTTTAAAAAAGTTGAAAGATATGTCTGATGTTTTGGCGAAATTGCACCACTTGTAGCAGCAAATTCTGCACCAAACATGAAAGGCCAGCTGCTGGTAAATCTAACAGGAGGAAGGTGGCAACAGCCAACCGGAAGCAGAGAAAGAAGCAACGAAACCAGCATGCACAACAACATGCAGCACAACACGTAGCATCCACACCAACACGAGTCCCAAGTCTGCACCACATCAATCTCCTTATCTACCGTCCTCCCTTGTTTATTCATCTCTGAGCTCCCTCACCGACTCCAATATCATTGTTTACAGTGCTCAAATTCGAGAACGCATATCAGAGAAAGAAAAAGAGGAGCACACAAGTACATCTCCTCAATTGCCAAAGAGATATACGTCCATGGTGAAGTTGGCAAGTGCTAGGGAGAGCCGGCTGTACGGGCCATGGCGGGTCAAGAACAGGTGGGAGTACATCACTGCCGGCGTCTATATCGTTGCCGTCGTCCTGCTGCTCGCCGGCTTCCTTGCCCAGCTTGGCTACGCCGGCGACGCCAAGTCTGGTTCGGTGGTCATCCTCATAGCCTTGGCCATTGTAGCTCTCGTCAACCTTCATGACCTCGCCGCCCACCTAGCCGGCGTCGAATTGCGATCGACGCTTCTTGTGTCGGATCCCCAGCTTGTGCTCGTTGAGTTTGCAGCTCCTTCGGTGCATGCATTGGGCTCTGTTCTCATCTTCGTCGGCATGGCCCTGCTTCTTTCAGTGGTACATACTAACTTCACATCCATGTGATGAACAAGTTCATGATCATGTATGTTTCATAATTGTTTTTTCAATCTTTTGCTACATTTTAAGATCGACGTTGTATATATTAAAACAGAGGCTTGGGTGGCAGATTTGAGAGTTAGAGCTAATGCGTTTAAGCTTAAGTGCAGGAGGGTAAGAACTATGAGAGCATGCGGGTACAGAAGCATGCTCTGAGATTACTTGTTGCAGGGCCGGCGTTGTGGGTGATTGGTTCGATTCATGATTCTTGCCAGATATACGAGAGAGCCGATGGTCATGTACAGATCCTCCAAAAGGGAGTTCAAATCCAATTTCTTGTAGGGAGTTTGCTTTTTCTTGTTGGGGGGATCCTCAACATTCAAGGGCAGGTTCCCCGGATCCATCACTCGCTGCAACTACTGGTAAGAGCTTGTATGTTATACATTTGAAACGTTGCAATGTTGATTTGCTTGCTCACAACATTCGTGTTGACAGAGTGTTTGTTTTGATAGGGGTGGCAGTGGGTGTGGTTTGGAATATGGGGAAGCTTCCTGTTCTCGGTGGGAGGATTGGTGAATGTGGTTAAGGTGTTCAAGATGCAGCAAAGAGGTGATGTTAGGTTGGAGAGGCTCAGAGGTGGAGCAAGGGAGCGTATTAGCCGAGGAAGGGAAGGGCAAGATCCACTCTTGGAAGAACACCGTGAGATAGCAGCAAAAACTGAAGTCGGACGCGATTTCACAACTTCTTCCACACCTTACAAAGACGTCCTTCTCTCCCAATCCTAATGATTGTAAGAATGTGAATTTCATAAATGAATAAATCTGCTTCTACTTCTCCCTTGTTGGGACTTAATAAAAAAAACCATGAACTGTTTTATAGCTAGTTTGCTTGACAGATAATTGGAGTAGAATAACACTCGTTGAACTTGGCTCCTCAACATACACACATAAACATGAGAACATGATAATATAAACATGACTTGGTGATCTTAAATGCCACCAAAACAAATATCATTGCCGTGTGAGCTTATAAGCTCTGCACAAGGAGAAGGGCTCACTTGGAGGGCTGCCCCGGTTATATCCCCACATTGCCATACCATCTGTATTGGCCTTGAACGACCGCCATAGAGCTTCACATTGGAGAGGCATATTCTGGTAAATGGTGAGTTCTTGATCCCTTGCATTGAACCAGGCTGCTCGACATTGAACCCCCACACATCCTTGATTGTTATACCGTCTACTGTGGGCAATGCATATGGATTGAACCCATTATCTGGGTGGTCGCCGGAATTACCTGACATCCTTATCGCCTTTCGGACTCTGTCCATGTACACATCTGATATTGTTATGTTCCTAATGGTGCCTCCTCTTCCAGCATTGGTCTTTATATTGATGCCGAAGCCGGAGTTGAGGATGTTGATGTGCTCTGCGAGCACGTTCTCTACTCCG
>JAVDBV010060631.1:0-11793 GCA_032619315.1 Piper longum
GACAGACGTTGGCTTACTCCTCGCTCAGGTATTTTTCCTTTCTTCTTCTTCTTCATAATTTGCATGCATGCATATTTATAATTGATAATAAGCTTGTTAATCATGGAACTAAAGTCTCTAATCAACAAAAAAAGAAAAGAAGTAAACCGGTAATAAAATTGGAAGCCCCATGATGAACAACCGGATTTTCGGCAAGGTGGGCGACCGTAGGCAAAGAAATTCAAGGCAACCCTCACACCCCCGACGGCCCCCGGGCTGCTGGGTTGAAGGGATGACATTGCCGTGCCCCTGTGTTTGGTGGGCGGCGGAATTGCAGCTGTTATTGGGCAGAGTTCCAAGGATGGCGGAAATAGAGGACAAGACGGTGGGTGAGGAAATCTGGCCGTCTAGGGCGGCAATTGGGTTGCAATCTAGTCGGGAAAGGTCTATGAAGGTGCTAAGACGACCACCCAATTGAGGCGGTGAAGCTCGCCGGCGGCAGAATTAGCGACGCGAGCTTGTCGCTAGGGGCGGCAAAAATTGCTGAAATTGGGGCAATCAATCGTCCTCGTGGCTGGAATGTGGCCGGAGGTGGTCGGGGAGGAACCATCACGGCATGGCGGGGCTGGTCAGCATTCTTCGACGGTGGTCGACGACAATTGATGGCGGCCGGAGGTGAACGTTAAGTGAGGATTATAATTGGGATAATTAATTTAAAATGTAAAGAAGGACTTAAATGATTATATCACATGAATAATTAATTATATCACTAGAATTGTTGAAAGTTAAATAATTAATGATGTTCAACATGTCACATTTCATATTGTCAAAATTGATAGTTATATTAACCATGTAGTTGCATGCATTTTCTACATGAATAAAATTATAGTCATGTATAATTTTATGTCCTCATTTAGACTAGGATTGTTGATCGCAGTTGCGGGATTTCATACAAGCTACCAGGTCGGTATGATTACTGAAATTTTGTATATCCCCTTCTGGCAGCCCTGATCGGCTTGAGCCCAGATTCGACCACCATGCACCGTGTGCAAATAGGGTCAAGGAATTGACTCAGTTCGACACGGGGCCACACTTTTAAATTTTCTTGTAAGACAAATATGGAGTCTCTGACACGAGGGAACACCCGAGAAATAGGGAGTCTCTGTCACGAGGCAGCACCCACGACAAGAGGTAGCACCCGTGAAATAGGGAGTCTCTGTCGTGTGGCGGCAATCCAGAACTTGAAAACCTACCCTCATGCCGAAAGGGGATGTCATGTAGACGGCTCATTATGCTCTTGTGATACTGAGATGGTGAGCCAATGGCAAATATCAGTAACTACACAGGCATAGGTCACGTAGTGTGTGTGCGAATGCATGAAATTGTAGCGAGACGGGTGGCCACCCTCCCCGCATTATAAGAGCTCGGCATAGGCTCACTTCTTTAAAAGACTTTTGAAATAAGAATAGGGAGTATATTTGACTTGTTTCTTTAAATATATGGCTTAGTGGTTTTATCACCAACGCAGAATTGCCTCCACAGGTGTGCAGGTTAAGGCATAGATTGAGAGCAGGGTTGGTGGATCTTTTACCAACCAAGGTTTTGAGAAAAAGATAATGTATTGGACTTCCTTTTTATTTTATTTTAGTTATAAATGCGGCTATGGAAAATGGTCCAAGACTGTGGGACGATTATTATTATGTCTTGTTTAAAACATAGTTTACTTTGAATGAGTTATACTTATGGTTTAATTTTTAAGTAACACCTGGCATTACAGCCTTGAGTCAAGTTGGCAGGTATGTTTCTATTTACTTTTTTTACATGCATATTTTTCTTCATGAATTATTTGGATAACAGTGTATTCATGGCTAGATCGAAAATATGTGGAATTGACCTTAGTTAAGCTGACAGGTCATTTTTGTGGATTTTCATCATGATATCAAACTGCTTGCTTAGTTGGGTGTGAGCAAGGTATGTTGTAGTGCTAGCAGAGGTAGAATCGGTGTAGGATCCCATCGTATACCACATCCAGATGCCAGCAGAAGGCAGTAGGAATCTAACAGGAATGTAATGATGGGATTAAAGACCCACCAGTTCTATCCATCACATAAGAGATTTGGATTAGTTGTTGTGTCCACATGTCGGTAAGCTGAGATTGAATTGGATGCTGACCAGGTGTTTGTGTTTTGCATTTCACCACATTAGTTCTACTTCCATGGGACATGGTGTACATTGTGAGAAGGAGTTGAAGTATGGAGCTTGAAGAAAGGGTGCAATAGTAAGGAGCTTAAAGTATGGAGATAGTGGCAAGTTAGTTGGCACAGGAGATGGACCACCGACTGCCTTGGACAAACCCTTAGGGATTTATGCCAATGGAGCCACTGAAGTACATGGAGCATAAATAAGAGTTTGGGCAGATGACTCAAAATGAATCACTTCTATAAGATAGTAATGAATGAGGATGAGTAGTAAAACAGAGGCCTTGATATAATGAGGAAAAGATAAGGACCACCATTGCCTATGAGATCATATATATGACAGGATTCCACAAGAAATAAGGCACCAGATTAGCAATTGTCATTTGATGACCAGTTAGCGCTGCGAGGAGCAGCCACTCTAGATTTCAGGAGGCTAGTGTGGGTTAAACATAGGTCACCATGGTATGTGTCAGCACCATGATCCAAATTCCTCTGGATCAAACATGTATGGTTGGACAACATGAGCGTAGTTGTTAGTAGTCACTTCTAGGGAGACAAACACATAGGAGAAGACATGTCAGAGACGGTAGTAGATTTACAGTGTATATGATTAGGATCAAATCCTCACCACATGGATTGCACAACTGCTGACTAAGTTGCACAACCACCGACTGAGATGCACAACCGCCATCCGAGATGCGCAACCATCGACTGAGTGCACAACCTCCAACCGAGTGTGCAACCACTGACCGAGTTGCACAACCGTCGACCGAGTGCATAGCCACCGGCCAAGTTGCACGACTGCCGACTGAGATGGACTACCACTGACCGAGTGTGCACTACTGCCATCCGTGTATTGCTCATCCACCGACCGAGTAGATCAATTAGGTCTTATTAGGGTCGGAATTTGAGGAACGAGATATAGTTACAATGGCATCAGCATAATAGAGGAGAGTTGGGAAAATTGAGGTCATTCTGATGAGATGGCATAGGATCCAATTTTATGAGGTCTCTTGAAATCATTGTCTTGACCTAACACCCATGGTTCAGATGGATATTGCAAGATAACCCAACCAGGAACCATTAGCGACAGTCTCATAAGGATGCGTATGGACAGAGTCAGAAAATATGACAATATGAACCCCAAATGGGATAGTCATAACGATCAGATTGTTCAGATAGCACGATGGTACATCCATGGGCCACAACTGGCATTTATAGATCAAATGATTAGTAGATGGGCACACACGCAGTTTAGCCCATATAGCTATTGGCTAGCCAGTGAGAGGAGTTAGGCTTGTATTAGAGTATGGGGTGTAGATAGAGGGTTCAGTGAGGGAGTGTCCTCTAGGGAGATAGTGATTCCCTTATGCTTCGTCAGTATGATTTGGTATGTACCTTGAGACATAGGATTCAGTCTTGCCCTGACTATAGAATTACCTTCATGGTACTTTTTAGGGCAGACCAATCTTATGTTGACTAGATGGAGTGATACCAGTGTATGCTCATCTTGATTTATATCCTTGCTTGAGAGTCTACCACAGCGGTAGTAGCCATGTGGGTCGAGATTAGTACTACAAATCAGTACAGGACTGTAGGTCACACACCACTGAAGAGCAGACAAAACACGTGTTGAACCTCACTATGAGTCCCCGAAGACTTGAGGGGAGACAGTGAATCTTTGGCTTGTTTGAACCCCGCCCGTTTAGAAGTGTGTGACTATACGGTATCGAGAAACATGTGCCTACTGTTACCTAATTGAACTAGAGCCACGTAGGAGCCATTTCTGATATACGTCATTGATTGACTGTTTCACAGACTGATCACCTGTGGCATAGTAAATCAAGGTGAACTTAGAGACAAGTCCATAAACCTAACAATATTTTGGCCAGCCAGTATGCTACATAGAGATTTCATCTTCCCTACCACTTGCACAATACCTTGAGCTTGCCATAGATCAGAGTGACACACCTATGTAGCAGGTTTTTCTTAGCCGAGTTGATTTCCCCATCTAACTAGTTTCAGATATCACACGTGAGGGTGAGATATCACCTATTGAGAGTGTTTGAACAGTGTGACTAGAATTCTACAAGATTCAGTCACCTTTCCTATAACTCAGAGATGTCAGACAGATGAGAGTTTTCTCTTGAGTATTTCCACTCACCCCTCTAGATATATCAATTATGCTCTCAATTGTCCAGATGATTGAGAAGAGTATACATTGACCAGAGCACATGCCACAGACCAGATGCAGATGCTACAACCCCATGTAGAGTATGTTTTCATACTCCTTGAGACACATTGTACATGTACAGGTGTTCTCACCCCCAGTTTGAAACAGAGAGCCCTCCTTTAGAAGCAGTTAGTGGTTGTATAGGTAGCCACCAGAGCCATACTATATAGTAGAGTCATAGCAGCCATCCTTGTTCTCTTAAAGAGCAAAGTGAGATACTTGACTTTGGACCGAGTCAACTAAGACCCAGTAAGCGCTCTAGTTCCTTATAAAGGGACGCCTGAGAGTTGGATCTAGACTAGCGATAATGAGTTGTACAACTCATTAGGTTATGCATTGTACCTAGCAGGACACTCATAGCAGACCTTAGGATGACTGTAGGACCTAGAATGGAGTTTCCTGAGAGTATATATAGTTGACTTTTCACATAGATGAGGTTCAGGGACATGGGTATATGTTAGTAGGTAGGCCTTACCCTTGACATAGTCTTCCTAGATATAGCTCAGATTAGAACCTTGCGACACTCTAGAGTATCTACTTGACCAACCCAGTAGGCCCTTAGGGGTGATTTAGGTTTTTCCGCTGTGGTCGCAATAGTAGGGATCAGAACAGAAGAGAATGATGATGGTGATGTCAGAACAGGCACATACAACAGTAAGGATGAGAACAAAACGAAATTGTAATGTCAAAACAGGCACAAATGGATTATAATCAGAATGTTTGACTTTGATTGCAACACAAGCAGAACCCGCAATGTCGGTGCAACTACCGTCAGGGTGTATGTACATGACTATTGAAGAGTAGAGGATACAGCTGATGTGTTTTCAGTTTCTAGTTTCACTAGAACATCCTTATGTTGAAATTTCGAGGATGAAATTTTTATAAGGAGGCAAGATTGTAAAACCCACGATTCAAGTCAGGGTTTTATATTCAGAACCGGTCAGTTAACTGTTATTTTCAAGTCTAGTATGTTTCTCAACACGTGTATTGAGTTGATGCAATCGTGTGTATGAGCTATGAGGGGTCATGTCTACCCAAGTATATAATAATAACGTCATGAATATAGCAGAAAAGAATGAGTTATCAGAATATATGAAAGTATGCAGTACATTTTTTTATTATGCACTTTGATTGTAGAAATAGTTTTAGGCCGTTTACTATGTTAGGATGCGTTATGGATAGTTTGGGTGGGTTAATAGTTATAAAGTATGTCATTATGATGTTTTGGTGTTTGCTTTATTTTATGGGATTTTTTCAGATTTTTTTGGATTTTTATTAGTATTTATTATGTGTTAGTAATTATTTTGACTCGACTGAGAATCGAGTCTAAGTTTTATTTACAAGTATGCCACCTAGCCATTTCTTTCTCCCCCTGACACCTTCCCGTCCAAAAACCTAGCCGCCTCCCCCCTTTGGTGGCCACTGCCGCCGTTACCGGCGCCGCCTTGCCATTGATCGCTGCCGCCAAGCTCCGCCGCAGCGAGGATGTGCCGCCCCCGAGCTCTCCCAATTGTTGCCCGGCCACCAGGACGCCAGGAAGCCGGGCCTGTATGCCGCTTTTCCATCACCGATCATGCTGCCAGCAACCATCGCCACCACGATCGAGTGGTAGCCTCGACACCCTCAACACCCTCGACCACCTATCAAGCTTCCCCGACCGGAATCGAGCCCATCGCCACCCAAGCCAGCCGGATTGAGTCACCCACCACGGCTGCCCCTATTTTAGTCATTTTAAGGCAAGCCGCCGGCTCCATTGACCACGTCGATGCCATAGATGCCTTGGGATTGTCGAGTGGGGTCCATCGGTACCCTATACCACCACTATCCGACTAGTAAACGCTGCCGGCGATTGCCCCCAAAATATCGTTAGAAAGTTGCCGGAAAACCATTGAACCCGCCTGAAAACCACTAGAACTCGTTGGAAAACCGGATTGATGGAATTCGTCAGATCTTCTACCGTGTTCATCCAGTCGAACCCGATCGAGCTTCAAACACCATCGAGCCGAATTCGAGGTTCGAGATGCACGCATGACGAAACCCTAGGCGTCAGCGATTGCAAACAATGCTAATTCATTAATTGATGTTGATGTAATTAAGGCCTAATTAATAATAAAGTGATAAGTGGCATGACTTGAATAATTGTAAATGAAGAGTAAGTAATTTAATGAGATAAATTGAGTCTGAGCATGATAATTGAATACAACGGATCATAGGAACGTATAATAAAATTGGTATGATTAGAATAAGTTAGGATTACTTTTACACTGATGATTATTGATTTATTTGATTGATGATGATTGCATCGTGAGTCTGATAATTAGGATGAGTTTGATGAATCATTTATTTAGTGGGCGTTAGCTTCTAGATTGATGTGTAGGTACAGAGTAGGAGTTCGCCGCCTAGGCGCGATGACACGCTTGGAGTTTCTATTAGGTCCGTTTAGGACTTGTCTTTGTTTTACGCTCTCTTCTATTGCATGTTGATTTATTACGTACAGGACTTGTTAAGTGGCATTTTATTGGATCCCACTTAACTTGGGCCGTTTAGCCGAACAATTTTCTAAATTAATAATCCTCGAGGATGAGTTCCCTCAAGAATGATTTCGAAAATAAAATCCACCGCAAGTTGCCTTCGGGCCTATTTTATAAATCTCTTCCCAGGCCTATATATATAATTTTTCCGAGTTTTCAGTGAGACAAGAGATGGCGAAATTGACTTGCACGTACCATGAGAGGATGCGAAAATTGTTTTCTTTAGTATGACTGTAAAACTGGTCCAAACAATTCCCCTTTGAGATAAGATTGTAATTATTACTGCTCTTGCTCAAAAGATGCTATGCAAAATTTTGATTTGTAAATGAACCATATTTTTTCAATTTGAGACACTGTTATTTTCCAAACATGCCCATATTTCTATATGTTTATTTTTCAGAGAATGGAGTCACATCATCCATAAAGCTTCAACAAGTAACTTTTGTAGTTCCTGGGGTTGAAACTTTCGATCACTCAGAGATCTCAATGTTTATACAGAGGGCTGAGAACTTGTTGGTCAGTTGTTGTTGTGTTTCATTTCCTTTTGAGAAGTTTGTGACACCTTATGCCTATTAGTCATATTTCAGGATTTTACACTGCATGAGTATGCATGGATGAATCTTCAGGAAAAGAAGAAAGTTGTGATGGCTGGAGAACTTGCAGAGGTTGATATTCTTGTTGTGTTGTTAAATTAATTGCAAATGACTATTCGTGATAATAACTTTTTTTGCAGATCAATTGCGGTAGTATGTCTTGAAAGTTATCGTGCACTTACTCTCCAAATATGAAATGTACTTCAGTAAAATTGAGAGAAAAGGGAACCATTCTATTTATGAGCCTCGTTCTATCATCTACCTTAATTTAATTTACTTAATTAGATCACTAGCATCTATTCAATATCAAGCAAATCATGGGAATCATGACTTCATTCACAATCAAGCATTCATCATATCAAACAGTCAATCATAGCTTGTTGTGCTATTAACAATTAATTTTAAATAATTAAATTGGAGGTAATTATACCTCGCATTGTCGATAATCGGCGATGGCTAGGGTTTCATCACGTCTCGAAGCTCGTATACGGTGCGTGACAACGTCTGAAGTTCGATCAGGTTTGACTAGATGTGTTCGTCGGAAGATCCGGCAAATTCTAGCGAATCTGGTTTTTGGGTGTAAGATGCCGATGGCTGCTAGTGGCGGGATAGTGCAGGTATGGGGTATCGTTGGCATCGGCTCGGCAAGCCTGACGCATCTACAACGTCGATGGGATCGGTGGAGGCGACAACTGCCTGGAAAAAGGGAAAACATGGCTGTCGGAGGTGGGTGGCGAGATGCCACCGTTGTGGGTGGCGTTAGGCTCCGTTCCTGTCGAGGAAGGTTGCAGAAGGGTCGAAGACATCAAGGTGACCACTGGATGGCGGCAGTGACAGTCAGCAGAAGAATCGACAATGGGAGCGTTGTGTGGTCGTGGAGGCTTTGTCGTGTCGTGGGGATCAGGCGACAGTTGGGGCACTTGGGGCGGCATGGTGGCAGCCCGGCAATGTCAATCTATGGCGGGGTGGCATTGGCCGCGACAAAAACAAGTGGCGGCGAGGGTTTGGAGGGGAAAGATGTCGGGAGGGAGAACGAATAGTTTGGTGGCAATATCATACATAAGTATTGACTCGACTCTTACTCGAGTCAAAAATAATAACTAACTCATAATAAATCTTAGAAAAATCCAGAAAAATAGGGAGAAATCTCATAAAAAACATCACACACCATAACACCACAATGATATGTTTTATAACTAATAGCCCACCCAAACTGCCCTATAACATGTCCTAATGCATTATTCGACCTAAAAATAATTCTACGATCAAATACATGAGAACAAATATACTACATGCTTTTATATACACTGATAATTCATTTCTCACCATCTTTCTGATGTTATTAGCATATCTTCAAGTACAATTGACTCTCATCACTCATAACTCACGGCTGGCCTCGACTCAACATGTGGTTCATGAAACTGACTAAACTCGAACCGACGGTTCGCTAATGTAAAACTCTAACTCGAATCACGGGTTTTATAGCCTGCCCTCCGTAGAAAAATTTTGTCCTCAAAATTTTAACCCAAGTAGTTTCAAACTTATCCATAACTTGAAGAAAAATAATCTCTTGTTAGGTACCTAGTTGTGAACCTAGTCGGTCAAATATATGTGGGTATCGCTTCTTCATCACATCCCCATTGTACTCATACTAGGGGGACTTCTTTCCTTTGAAGAATCTTCACTCTGCGATCCACAATCTGAACTTCTTCTTCTGGATACAATAGGTCTGGTTGCAACTCTATTCTTCTGAAGCTAACAACATGAGAGTTGTCTATATGATATTTCTTCAGCATTGACACATGGAAGACATTATGTACAGCTGATACGTGAAGTGGCAATGCTAGCCTATAAGCCACTAGTCCAATGTGCTTGATCACATCAAACGGTCCAATATATCGTGGACTGAGTTTCCCTCGCTTCCCAAATATCGTGTTTCCCCTAGTCAGAGAGACCTTCAAGAGAACATGATCTCCTAACACAAAATAAACCTCACATCTGCGCTGATCAACATAACTTTTATGTCTGTCCTGAGCTACTGTCATTATCTTCCTGATTTGTATCGCCACTTCCTATGTCTATTGGATCATCTCTGGCCTAACTACTATTGGCTCACTGCCCTATACCCAACATACCAGGGATTCACAAGGTCTGTTGTATAGTGTTTTGTATGGTGCCATCCCTATCGTCGTCTGCTAGCTGTTCTTATTGGAGAACTCCACTAAAGGTAGATGCTCTTCCCAACTTCCTCCAAAATCCAAAATGCATGCTCGGAATGAATCATCTAAGATCTGTATGGTCCTCTCAGTCTCCCATCTATATTTGGGTGAAAGGCGGTGCTGAATCTCAATTCAGTGCCCATAGCTGCTCTGAAATCCTTCCAAAATCAAGATGTAAACCTCGGATCCCTGTCTGATATGATCTCCCCTTGTACTCAATGTAGCTTGACTAACTAGTCTCTATACAGCGTGGCCAAAGTAGTGAGTGGGTAATCCATCTTTCATTCCTCATAATTCTCACCTACATAAATATAGAAAACCGTGAGTGACGAGTGTTACCGGTCTAAAAAATAACTAATATCAAACTGGCACAAGAGAGCTGAAACCCTCATGTTGAATAAAAACCTCATATACTTCCTCAAGAACTATCACAAGGGCACTAATGCGAGTCGTCGACCTCACGCAATAACGTCCCCTTTACATATCATTCTCTTTCGATAACATTTTCATTCCTCGGCCATTTCATCTAACTATTGGCCCTTTACAAATTCATTCTTTTCTGTTCCACCCTTTACATCCTTCGTATTACCCTTGGCCTTGAGTACAGAGGCTGAATACTCTAAGGCATGCGCTTTCAGGGCCCTTTGAAGCCATAAGTCTATACAAGCACTACATAGTAGTACCCGTAAACATCCACACTTCTCTAGGTTTGAGGAACTCAAAGGTGGAGTTATCAGGATCCCTCGGGAATGGAGAGGACGCTCACCAGTTCCAGAGCTTGCTTTGACAAACACATGCCCTATCTCAAGATGTGGCCATCGGTTTTCGACGTGTCATATGTCACTGAAAATGTGAATACTACATGTATTGTAAAGACCTGAAAAAATTAAATTAAATTAATAATAATAATAATAATAATAATAATAATAATAATAAATACGTTTGACGCGGTGAGCTTGAAGGTTGGAAAGAAAATAAAGTCATTTAAATTATTTACCCGCTGCCCCGTAAAGTATTAATTACCCGATTAAGTGAACCCTTTTATTTAATCGTTTAATCGGTTAAATGAACGATACCATCTAACCGTTTAAAATTGTAGAGTGAACCGTGTCACTTACCCATTTACCCGGCTGCAAGGTGTGTTTTTGCATAATATCCTAGGCCTTATGTCGTTATATAAGGAGAAGGAGGGGGACGTCATTCACATAAGTCTCTTAGACATGCATGCATACATAGGTGAAGAGAATTATAATAAACGTGATAATAAACTGAAACTAATCTGAAATGAATAAAAATGAAGAGAATTAAACTGAAATAGAACCAGAAATCCACCCAGGAATGCAAATTTCTACCGTGCAACAATTCTTGGTTGATTGTGATCGATTACAGCAGACCGTTGTCCTACAGAGGTGTAACGACCCACCATTTTTCAATTATTTAATTCGGCCTAGATGGCCAGGTATTACTTAAACAAACTAATAAGTTGCTGAATGTTAAAAATTTAACAACAATGTATAAGCTTTGTTCCCACTGTCTAGGACCGTTTCCCATAGCCACATATATAACTCAAATAAAATTAAAAGGGAGTCCTTATATTTATCCCGCTCCATGCTCTGGTTGTCAATGGCTTCTCCTGCCTAATTCCGTATATGCATACCTGCGGAGGCAATTCCGCGTTAGTGATAAAACCACTAAGCCGTATAATTAAGGAAACAAGTCAAATATACTCCCAATTCCAAAGCCTTTTCATTACGTGGGGAGGCACTCCGCTACACTCCTACTATTATTATTATGCGTGGAGGCATTCCGCTACACTCCATTTATTATCATGCGGAGAGGCATTCCGCTACACTCCTATTTATTACTATGCGGGGAGGCACTCCGCTACACTCCATTTATTATTATGCGGGGAGGCATTCCGCTACACTCCATCTACTATTATATTTAAAACAAATTTGCGGCCCCGTGTCGAACTGAGTCGATTCCTTGACCCCGGTTGCACACGGTGCATGGTGGTCGAATCTGGGCTCAGGCCGACCA